>CAJUYH010012284.1:0-10195 GCA_910591685.1 Galerucella tenella | reverse complement strand
CTATAATATGAAAATGGTAGAAAATTGGACTTGATCCATTTCAATTCGGAACACTCCAAATGATTCTATAGTGACTTTTACAATATATGCTATAACGCATTATACGATCATTTATTTTAATATGATATAAATACCTTATAAGCAAGTTTATACAATATCAAAATTTCATTTTATAAGACTTTTATACCTATTGTATAAGAGCTCTATAATATATTATATAACTAACAGATATAACATTATAATATCGTTACTTAAGCTTGTCTTATTGAAGTTGTATAATGTTGTATGATAGATATTTTGTAGCATTCAATAGCGTTGCATTATAAAACACTTTTATACGTGAACTTTGAATACTATAAGCCTATCTTTTTTATAAATGACTTATAGGATAAAACTGTGTATGACAAAATCTCAAAATTCCAAAATCTGAAGTGACTTTTGCACTGAAACACATACAGTTAAAGTATATGAATTGAGTGAGAGAGAGTTCTTTGTTACCTTCCCCAATAGTCTCGACTATTTTGAACATTATTTTCACAAATTGATATGATCGACAAGACAATAACAATATCAAAATACACCACTTTGATGTTAGGAAGCAAATGATTCTATGAAGGTTGTATAGTGCCGCTAGTCGCACACAACCACGTTGAACGACCAAATCATAACCGATTAGTTGTATAGTACCTAAATAATCGTCGTTATAAAACAGTTATCGTATACCGTTCCATTTCACAATAAAATATTGTTTAAGGCATTTTTTTGGGATAAAATTGTTGTATTATAAATCGCCAAGTTTGAATAAGCAATTCCTGTACCGCTATCGCCGCCATTATGATCAATTGAGTTGGAAACATGAAACTTTATCATTATTTAGAGGATTATATTGTGAAAGAATATCCATATGAAATGATAAGCTATTAAAATCATGAAATAAAATGTATTTCAGGATTTTATTATTATTTTTTTGGAGTATCTACTTGAGACTTAACCAGAATTGAAGCGCTTCATTTTATTGCCAAATATATACCTATAATTGATCAGTAAAATTTGCGCATTAAAATTTGTGCTATTAAACCATCCAAATGAAATTATTTTATGTCTCCATTTCTACAAATGAAATGTAGGATGCACGGTCAAATTGAAATATAATTTGGTTCTGATATTCTTTACTAAAAAATGAAATGCTCTTATAAACTGCTAGATAACAAAATGTTTCCATTGTGCTCGAAATAACAGCATTATGAAAAAATATATTGCATTATTCAACCAATTTGTAAGACCTTTATAGGGCCGCTTCAATTCCATTTTATAAATGTGACTACATGACACACTAATAAAACCATTTTATAGTAGCTGTATAAATGATTATAAAACAGTCGATTTAGAGTTGTATAAATGTGTATTAAACAGTCATATAAAAGTTTAATAAACTTTTAATAGAACTGTTATACAACCAAACAGTTGTATAAAAAAGGGCCCTTTTTAGTTGTATAAGGATCATTTAATGGTTTTGTAGACCGTTATAAGAATTTTAGTATCCTATAATCTTGTAGGTACCTGTTTATACAACCCTTATACAATTTAAATTGCTACTTGGGTAGACACGAAACTCACATTCGCAAAACACGTTAACCAAATGGTAAACAAAGTAGGGAAAAATGTATCAGCTCTGGTAAACCTGATTTCAAATATTAGAGGCCCTCGGGCTTTCAAAACTATAATTCTGTCAAGCGTAGCGCACTCGCAAACACTATATGTGCGATATGTACAATAAGAGACTCATTCATAAATTAAAATGATTCTATCGAACGTTGAAAATAAGGATTTGCAGTTCATATAAAAATGTATCAACAATGGGGGTGAAAGGCATTTCTGGAATTTTTCCGATCGAAATGCTGATCAAAGAAATAATATACGAAATGTATACAGGATTAGTTAAGAAATAAGCCAAAGCCAACCTGATGGATGCATCGTAGGCTAAGTAAAGATTTGGAGCGTCGAGCAGATGGACTTATCCCTTAATACCATACTTCGGTATGACAGATCGCACGGGAAAGTAGACTGCTCCACTCAAGCCCTCTCAGCATTGAAGAAGTATCCGTTTGAACGCTGGAGAGAGCAAACAAGTGACTGCAATTATGTGTATTCTAATTTCAAATGATTCTAGCTTTTGCTTCTTATCACAAATATGCAGTAACTTCCAAAACACAATTAGAAGTACGGCATCAAGTAGCTGAGTACAGGGAGCCATATTCTGCAGGCTAGACTTACCCATGCCAAAACGGCGGCACATATGTAGGAGGCTTGACAATGAGGGCCCTCCTGTGAGAACACTGGTAACAAAAGGAGGGCCTACCTGTGGGAGATTAAGTTACTATGTAAGAACAGGGAAGGAGAGATTCAGGCGTGCACATAAACCAAAGTAAGAGACTATATGAATGGCCTGGCTTATATGTCGTATTATAGCAGCAGAGTTACCGTTGCACTGATCCTGGTACTCTGACAGTGTTAAGGCTATTTTGACCACGCCAACAAAGAAAGGAGCCAAGACCTGACTAGTAAGTTCCGCATATTTTCCAGACTGGACGGCTTACCACCACAAATAAGCGAAGTAATCGCAAAGGCTACCAAAAAGACTGAACTGGAATGGAATAACAATATCACGTGGATATAATGTTCACATCAATAGGTCTGTTCCAACCGCAATCAGAAACTGTCAGAAACGATCAGAGAATAGTCGACCATCGCAATCAGTGATAGGAATTACGCAAACGTAAACTCGTTGTTTGCCGTGACCAGTTATTCTCTGATCGTTTCTTACAGTTTCTGACTGCGGTTGGAACAGACCTTATATTATACAATTAATAATACTAAGAAGTTTTTTCAGGAAAGAAACCAACTGATTTTATTATCAAGAATAATTCTTGTAGCGGCATCTGTACCAAAGTTTTACACCTTAGATGGATTTGGTCCCATTGCTATGATCTGGTCTGAATTATCTGCTGTAGACCTATATCTCGATAGCTTTGAATCACCCAGTGTAATACGCTTTTGAAATAAAGAAGAATAATCATTTTCCACTTTTTAGTTCAAGCTGGTAATAGGAGCGCGTTTTTTATCGTAGCGATATTCAGTACAGGAAGCAACAAGAAAAGTGACACCTAAGTATAAAAAATCAGTAACTTAATATGTGCTAGTGGAGTATAAAAGCAGCTTAATCGAAGTTTAAAGCGAACACGAGTTCGGATATTAACACGAAAGATCGCGTGTGCTCCGTTGATATACCTAACATATATTTCAAAATTTTTTATATGTGGTGATGTAAATTTCGTCATAACTGGTACAGGATTGTTATTAAAATAATAATGTTATTTCTGTATGGTATATCAATTATTAGTTTTGTTATTTTCGGAATCTCAAATCACAATCTATTTTTATAGCTTTAGTATGCATGAGTATTAGGTAAGTATCAGTGATTATTTTTTAAACGATCCTGTCAGCCAATCGTAATGAGAAAAAAATTCAAATCGACCAATAGCATCAAAATTACACTGATAATTAGATAGTAGCAAATTATATCGATAATTTTTTCACGTTGTTTGATTGGATTTTCGTTTGAATGAATGCCAATGAATGCATCAGAAAGTTAGCCATTGACTTGGTTGTCAAGGTAACGCAGCTTTTTGTTTCAGTATAAACATTTCAAATTCAGCACCATCGCCATTGTGAAGTATCACTCATATTATTTAGGTTGAAAAATAATCGCTCCGACTTACATTCGTGGTAATAATTTTTTTTAGATAATTTTAACTAGATTAGCACTCGTCTTTGCTGCTATTAGGAAATCCCACTAGTGGTCCACTCGTGAGATTACCATAGCAACAAAGATTCGTGCATCTAGTTAAAATTATTAAAAAATTACCACCACTTGTGTAATTACTGTGGATTATTTTTTTCACTGGTCAAAATCTGACATTTTGGTGGTTTTAACCAATAGCAATACATTATTCTAGCCAATCATTCGGTATTATACTAATAATTCTGCTTCCTCATCGATAATACCTTGTTTACATTGAAACGTCAAAATTTAACTTTGAATTTGTCATTATTGACAATTAAAAGTGATTCGTAGTTTATTGAAAAATGAACACAAACCGATTCAGTGCCATCACCCAACAGAATATTGAACATTTAATACAAAATTCCACTCCACAATTGATGAAAAAAATAATCTTCCCAAATACAACACATAATTTTTTATTTTTATCACTCAAAGTTGTTTATTTGAGGCAAAAACATTGAAACAAACCGAATTTAGATAAAATCCCTCGTCCTGACGGACTCGTGATTTTATCAATCGGTTTGTTTTCATATGTTTGCCAAATAAACAAGTTTTCGTGGAAAAGAAAAAATCATCGATACAATTTGAAGCACTCGTGGTATTACCTTTGATAATTTTGTAAGACGTTGGAAAAATATGTATATGTAGAATATTGCAACAACAAACGTTAGGAGATTAAGAAGAAACAGAAGAAGCCGCTCAACAGAGACGAAATTTTCTGAGAGATTAAATTCTATTTAATATCTCAAATGAAGCTTTGTTGATAAATCACTTTTGATCAACAAAACAATTAGCAAGACAATTATTTCAAATGCTGGATAATTTTTCAGTTGCCCCGTCAACAACGCTCTCTAGAGTTATTGAAGTAAATCCATATTAGAAGGTATCCCATTATAATATATTCTTCCATAGGGTATGGATTTCTTCAAACTTTTTTGTCAGTGGAAGTTACCAAACTAGTATTGGTGGCAATGTTCAATGTGCGGGAGTCAGCCAGGCCAGTGTTAGCAAAAGCATCAATAAATTTGTGACATTTATTATATTATTATTTATATCTTAGAAGGAAAACTGTCGAGGAATGAAGTCAGCTGCGCAGTGCCAACATAAATCGCTTTCTTATGATTTGTTGGAACTACATTCATCGCCGACATACATCTTTATTTTATGAAATCGGTTCACCGAAAACTCACAAACTACTCATTAATAGCAAATTTGGTGTGAATTTCACCAGGTGAATCGTTTCACTAACGAATCAATTCAGGCATTTTCAAGAACTGTCACCCTGAAGCGATATAACTAAGAAATATATATCCGGATAATGAATAGACTGTTGACAGAACAGTTACTTCCAGAAAATATCCTTGTTTGCTTCGAAAACATTCACAACGTGAGTTTATTATTTGTGTTTGCTTATTGACTTTCCGTTTTTTGATTGAGCTCTAGTAGGCATACATACTTGTTTTCATACAAAAAAATGATTTATTTGTTTTGATAAATTGGGCAAGATATGTTATTTTACGTCTAATCCAAAAAATATATTTCAAATTCTTCTCCTCTAATAAATTTCCAATTAAACATAGACGTCAAAATACTATTATTGTGCTTTACAAAGTTTTTGAAAACTCCTTTCCAAGAAAAAGAACCGTTCAATAAGAAGCAACAACTACTTCTCTGGCTATGTGCCCCGACAGACATTGAAAACTTCTGTGTTAGGTGGGGTTGGGATATGTGATAAGAAGTGACAAAATCACTTGTAGGCCGGCTTGCGACTCATTAGTACGAGGTAGATATCATCCGTCCAGACGCTCTGAGAGCATAATCCTGGAATGGAGATAATGCTGAAATAATATCAATACATCAACCCCACCAAAGGAAATGATAAAAATGCGATAGCAGTGACATCCCCACATCTAACCACGAGTCTAACCACAAACCAAAACTCTATATTGACTTATTCACAGTTTCCTGTGATAATATTTCAGTTAAGCGTGTTGTCAATAGACGTCAAAGATAATCCAGAGCTTCTGGAAGGATGATACCTACCTTGTACTGATAAGGTTGGTCATATCGTGTTAGGATTAGTTCAGGTTATCGCTTAACTTAGGAGTGTGATTCAATGTTTGTCGGGGCCCGAAAAGTAGTTGATGGTTCTCAATCTCTCTTCCTTAGAAAATCATTTTCGGAAACATTGTAAGGCATAATAAAAGTATCAAACTAATCCTCAAACATTTCATCCAAAAAAAGTTCCTGCTTCTCTAATTTACATAAATTCTCTGCCATTTTTGAGGATGTCATTCCATTCCATTCATACATCTTTTTCCCTAGCCTTATGCGACGATGGGGCCTACGATAGCCTCCACTGCACAATACTTAATAATTTGGAATTCTAGAAGAATATTATTGACGTTATTAGGAATAAACGTACCACATGAATAGTTTACGTCAAAGACCAGATCTGAGTTAATTATGAAAATAATAAATAGTAGAAGAAAAGAATGAGAAAAGAGTTGGATATTCATTAGTGTGAAAATTAGAATAAACTCATAGTCTAAGATCCGGTATGGTTGAAATAATACCCTTCTTGGTGTGCGTCATCGATTGTTAATGTTCTTCTAACATATTACGTAGGAAGAGATTGGAAAAAAGGCAGGTCTGTGATTAATCCTAATCAGAATATCACATTAATGAACCGTTCAAATGAATCACAAACGTTAACCCTAATTTTCGACTTACAAAAATTTGATTGGTTGATGTTTAGATTACGCGCAAGCGCAACCTATCGATCGAGAGCTCAAAATAGTATGAAGGCGTTACTTCCGTAGCGGCAATGTGTCTTACGTATTTTTTCTACTGTCACACTGACAGTTCTCGTCAGGTCTGTACTTTGTTGTTTACGGTCAATTATTATTTATGAAAAGTGAATATTAATCTTATTGTTTTATTTATTTGAATAATACAAAAATATGCATAGATACACGGAAAAACATCAGTATTTTGAATGTTCTCAAGTATTTTCAGTTAGAAAAAGAAACTGCATGGTGAATATTAATTTCATAGCCTTGTCTTATTTGGCTGAATACGATCCTGATGATTTAATTTATCAAATTTAAGGTTAGCTTTATGTCAAAATAGCAAATAAAATAAACGACATGCCGAAAACCCGGATATACGTCACAATCGATGACGCACACCAAGAAGGGTTATATTTCAATCATCTAAGCTATAGGTTACCCAAGCTAAACTGCGTGCCGATAATATGAAATAATTAAATTCACACAATCTACACCTCTTATGGGTTGTTTATAAAAATCGTACAGCAGTTGAGAGAATATACCAAACAAAATTGAAAAAGTGGAGGCTGCCTACTTCCTCCTCTGCGCAAATTGTCAGGTATGGTATGAACAGGTGAGTAAGTGCTATCAATACAGGTACTCTCATCACTCATCCACTCGTATATTATATGAAATGAATGGTATATTACGCTACAAGTTTGAGACTTCTGCACCGTGCGCGCAGTTCAGGGCTCTCAAACTTTTCGCCCGTGTGATATATAGTTAAAATGGTCGCGTTCATCACAACGTAGCGCTACCGAAGCGATCATCAATTTCCTGCTGAACGCGTGTTTTGTTAACTGATCAGATTGAGCGATGTGGTATCAGTCGCCATTTTTTCAATCAGAATTAAAATACGCTACACGCTACCGATTGATGATGCATTAACTGTCATTTATGACATATGTTGGAAAAATATTATAAATATCTTTGTTTGGAGATATTTTAGTTTGTATATTAGTGAAAATGAGTGAACAGCTGGAGGTGACTTATTATTTCATTAATAAATTGTATAGTTTGTCAGGAAATTCAACTCTTCATAGTATGCTCCAAAGTGGGGAGCTCTATTTATTGTAATTAAATCCCATTTTTTAATGTTTTGAAGTAATACCTATTTCATAATTGTCGTATATATCAAATAAAATTGATTTGTTGTTGTTGTATTCATTGACATTTGTTACATATATGTCGATGGTTTTATTAGCACGTTCAGCAGAATTACGAACTGATGTATCACTCTAAAAATCGCTACCTGATCAACTTTGTTGGGATGAACGCGACCAATAATACCCTTCTTGGTGTGCGTCATCGATTGTGACGTATATCCGGGTTTTCGGCATGTCGTTTATTTTATTTGCTATTTTGACATATAGCTAACCTTAAATTTGATAAATAAGATCAACAGGATTGTATTTAGCCAAATTCGAAAAGGCTATTCCATAAATAATTACCAGCTTCTTTTTCCAACTGAAAATACTTGAGGACTTTTGAAAATACTGATGCTTTTCCGTGTTTTCATGCATATTTTTGTATTATTCATATAAATAAAACAATAAGATTATTATTTACTTTTCATAAATCATAATTGACCGTAAACAACAAAGTACAGACCTGTCAAGAACTGTCAGTGTGACGTAGAAAAAGACGTAAGACTTATTGCCGCTACGAGAGTAACGCCTTCATAGTATTTCAAACTCTCGATTGATAGGTTGAGCTTGAGCGTAATCTAAACATCAACCAATCAAATTTTTGTACGTCAAAGAGTAGGGTTAACGTTTGTAATACATTTAAACGGTTCATTATTGTGATATTTTGATTAGGATTAATCACAGACCTGCCTTTTTTTCCATTTCTTCCTACGTAATGTGTTAGAAAGACATTTACAATCGATGACGCACACCAAGAAGGGTATTATTTCAACTATACTATATTTCTTTTTTCATGGCCGGTACGTACTTGCTACTTCTGTTGGTAAGCAACAAGTACGTACTTCCGGCCGTGAATGAAGAACATATTATTTTACTTTTCATCTCAGGTTGTCTAATTGAATAGTTTATCGAATCCATGGATGTCTAGATTTAAGATATTGAGACGGATTTCTGCAACTAGGCTCGTCAACATAATCGGACACAGTCTCACATATTTTTCTGTTTCGTTTGTGAAGTGAATTATGTAGCTTGAAATAAGTAAGAATGATATGCTACCCGGTATCGTAATGTTCGAACGTTTTCACTTGAGAGAACCTTGGAGTCATCTGAGTTTCTCAATATACGGAATCTATGATATTTCCTTGAGCACAAGAGATAGGTTGCAATCGTTTACCTAATTTCCAATAGATAAATCAAACTGAAAGGCATTGTTCGAATCGAGAGTATAGATGTTCAGTCAAACGTATACGTATACATTTGACTGTAACACTACGGAAATTCTGCAAACAAACTTTCAAAATCGATCAGTAACTTCTTCATGGCAAGTTACCATAACTTATATATGTTCTATCGTTTTATCAGTAAACGATTCCTAAGTGAATTATTCTATTATGGAGTTTGTTTGGATCTAGTTTGGTACAGGGAAGTTGGAGCTATTTTGAAAACTTTAAGGATGTATCATATCGGTAACACGTATTCACATGATGTTGCATCTTGCTATTCTATTGTATAAACTTCATTTCGGTAACTGATTTTGAAATATTGCTCACGGAAAGCTACTTTGAGGATTCGCGTATATTTCATACAAACGAAATTTACATTGAATAACAACTAAGTTTATGTGAAATTGACATATGAAGCATTTTATTTATTGGGGAAAATAGCTTGAAATAGTTATTCACTTGTGCGGAAAGTGATATTACTCCGCCCACTATAGCAGACAGACGCGTAAAGAAGTATAGTTCACAATCAGTCACATACATACGCAAGTTTTTCGAGTAATAAACACCATAAAAGCTGGTACCTTCCAATATCTGAGTTATTCTCAGTTCTCAAGAACATTTCCAGCATGTGATACTCTTATCAAGGTTTTGGAAATACGTCAGGAAAACCTCTTCCGCACGAATGGTGTCAATTGTTTCCACAATTGCTTAGGGCGGGTTTATCAATGCCCGGTTAAATCTGTCGGCTACGTAGCCCTCAGCTATCTCTAGGCGCCAGTCAAAGTCTCGGTTATAATAGAAAGTGTTTATCAATGCATTACATAACCGACAGTTAGCTAACTGGAGGCTAAGTGTAATTGAGCATTTGACAATCTTGTTCGGGTTATGAACGTGAGTGTAATGTTGTCAGAGTGTAAATTTCTCATTCTAATTTGGAGGTGAGGAGGATCAACCGTTACATGAAATATACATATATTATTAAGTTTATTCGCATATTTTGTTATAACACACTGAATCAAGAATATAGAGGTGAAAGTTATTATTTTTCTATTTTACCGTAAGCTTACTCTGACAACATCGTGAAAAATTTAGCTTGTCAGTGTCAAAATTGTGATACTGTTATTCTTAATTCGTCTATGTTGTGATTAG
>CAJUYH010012283.1:0-10197 GCA_910591685.1 Galerucella tenella | reverse complement strand
CTGACGAGGGTAATACCAAGGTATTTCACCTCTTCCGAAAAGTTTAGTTTGCTTTTGAAGATTTCGGGAGGTTTCAAACCCGATAAACTTCTTTTCCTGGTGAAAAGGACCATCTCAGTCTTTCTGGGATTGATCGACAGTGAGTGTTCCTTACACCATTTTTCAATTAATTTGAGCCCATCCTGCGCTCTATCGCACAGTGTGTTCACAAATTTGCCAGTCTGCAGGATAACTATGTCATCTGCGTATGCAATTGTGTAGAATCCATTGTTGTTGAGGTGATTATTCAGGGTGTCTAGGAATATGTTCCACAGAAGGGGTGATAAGACTCCTCCTTGTGGACATCCCCTCATGACCAGTCCTCTTACTGTGATGTCTTCTACATTGATACTTATTGCTTAACGTATTTCTTATCTAAAGTTGACATAAAATTTAATCTGTTACTTTTGACAGTTCAGTTTTAATATTTTGAAAATAATTCTTAACATATGTCATTGATTATAGTTTTGAGGTTAAGTGTAAAATAACATTCAAGTAATATAAGACATACGTAAAACAGCAGAATACGTCACACATTATGACGTAACGGCAAAGGATGGCTGAACAAACTCTATCCCTGAATTATCAAAATATTTAAATTTGTCCATTAATAATTAAGGTTAATAATAAAAAATATAGAGGAATTCAACTTCTCAGTTGGCTAGAAGAAGCAATAATTGTCAACTTCACAGCTAATAGTGGAAAATATTTATTGAATCCAGGGAAATATTTTTCTGCTAAATTACCTTTCAGGCACTCAGGTACTACAGGTAGGTTTCTAAAAGGACTTGACTTCATCGTGCCGAAATGTTATATTTCAGGTACTATGTTCCAGGTATTATCTTGGCAAAGAAACTTTGTAGGCCCAGGAAATTTTTAGCCAAAGAACTTATTTAGCTCAGGAATAGGCATGATGACAGTCACTAAGAATCACTGAAATATTGATTTAATATAATTATATAAGATACAGAGATTCTAAAGGAATAACTTATTTTTATTTTACATGTGTGATTACTTTTATTTTAGTAAACACCAATCAGAAGAGAGTGACGTCGTACTTTCGCAAATATCTATGATCCGAACATCTGTTTTGAATTTACTTTGTTGTTTGATGGCTTTGCTTGGTTCATGTGTCAAGTGTTTGAAGTTTGACTCATAGAAAAATATAATCTGTCTATGGTTTGACTTTGACGAATTTACCACAGGACACAGATCATAGATAATCTATCGACACAGATTATCTATAAATGGTATTTACAAATTGATGATGTCATAGACAGGCGCCATTACTATTCTAGCGATTTTGCGCATAATTTGAAACAAAGTTGAATTTTTTCTTTAAAAACTTTTTTTCTTACAGAAATAACATTTTTTATTGTAGATAAAGTATATACGTGAGAACATCGTGGAGCAGTTTTTCAAAATCAGTCATCATGCCTATCGTTCCAGGTAAAAATTTAGATATGTCAGCAATTTATATTTTCCAAAAACACAATTCCTACTTCTTAATCGCATGAAAGGCATTCTTATCTAAGAGGCAATCAACCAAAGAAAACCGGAAACCTATTCGTTCGTATTACGTAAAATATTTTAAATAGTTCAAACTATAAGTTAAAGTTAACTATAATTATTGATTTGGAGAAAAGTCCAAACACACATTTTTCAACATTTAAAAGTCATAAAAAGAAACATTTTTTTGAAGTATTTTTCTTAAAAAAAACTCACACTTTTCCAGGTTAATAAAAGTGTAGTATCTAATAATTAAAGAAGAACTATACTAACATCTTTCACTTGAACCACGAAACCGCATCCATGCATTCATAATTTTTTGCCAAATTGGCATCATACACTTGATCTTTCAACGTTTTTCTTCGTTTAACATTTCAATTAGAATACAATAAAAAAAGATACCCAAAGTATATAATACACCTTGTGTTAAGTCATTGTTCAATTTTAATTGCATTTATTTTAAAATTTAATTGTCCCCGTTATGTTATGGATTGAAAGAGATATTTAATGGTGATTATTTCACAAGGAATGTTTTAAATTAGAATTACAGTCCGAGCTGTATCGACGGGCATGGGAAATTTAAAAATATCCACATACACATTACGATTAGATAATCAGCAAAAATTATCAGATCTTTTCAGTAGAAGAAAAATAAAATTAATATAGATAATGACCTACTTTTGAAATATCAATCCGAAAATAGTGCAAAACACAAAAAATCACTTTTCCATGAAATACTCCCGACCACGCTAATATTTTCGTCACATCTAAAAAAAAAATTACATCCCAGCAAGAGGCATCGGTTAAATTCGATAGTCAAAGCAAAATCGTTCGGCGTAGTCTGAATCGAATCCCACCCACACTAACACAAACACACGGCAAATAAAAGAAAATTCTGTATATATTTGTGAAACTTACGTTGGTCCCGCTGCATCATACTTTCCAACAACGCTTCCATAGTAACTACACCACTATAGGATTTACCACCATTCACGAACTAATAGAAACCTTCTTCGAAATATATTATCACCCAGATATGTGTTGGCAAATTGGCAAACAGCCCGTCGACAGACTCGTATACAGATACACACACACACTCACTATATATTTTCAGACGATATAGCTGGATTTATTTTAGAAATCTTGAATTTTTCAACCCCTTTTCTCAAGAATTTTCCGTTGAAAACGGGAATGGTAAATAAATAAAATTAGGGTAAATGCGCATCTGAGTGCTGCTGCGCGATATGGAAGTTTTCCCTAGCCAAAGGTGGCTCTACTTTTCCGAGGAAAATCGATATTTCGTTATGTCTTGATCTAGTTGGAAAGACGCATGCTTGGAAAAATCAGTTTGTATTGTTTTTCAACATTAAAATTATTTTAAATTTTGATTGTTTCAAATGATGATAGCTTATGCATTACATGCTCATTTCAGATATCTCGAATAGGTTTGTTATTTGACTGTGTAAAATATATAAGAAAAAAAAGTTATTAGGCACATACAGAAGTTTATACTTCTAGGTGCCTCTAAAAAGTATTACAGGAAATGTATATGTATTGCATGCGAATATTTTATTTATTTATTCGTTTATTCTTAACATATTATTGGATATATAATACAGATGTTTTATAATTTTGTAATTTTTTTGTAATTTATTTGATGATGATGAATAAACATTCTATTCATCACTTTATTTAATACACTTTTCAATCTTCTATTTATTTTCTCTTTTTGCCGAATATGAATTAACACATTTAAATGACCAGTTTTTGAGATACAGGAAATTAAAGTTAATATAATTCTTAGTGCTTGATGGGAGCATGATATCGCAGAATTCCGTACGACAAATTATTAACTGGTGGAAACGGGCTTCCATTTAAAACAATGAAGCCAATACGTGTCTATACAAGGTGGTCCGTAAGTAATGGTAAAAATGAAATGGAAGATTCTTCGCTTAAAAAATATTTCAATATGACGCAACTTCTTTTAATAAAATATCGATGATAAGAAAGATACAGGGTGGCAAAGTTGAAATGTCAAAAATGTTTTTTCTCAGCAAATTGAAAGATTTTGGATATACAAACGTAAAAATTTGAAGATAGGGGTTTTAGGGTCTGGGAAATCATAAGATGTTATCCATATTGATGTATTTTCTAGGGGGCGCCACAAAAGCTATGTAATTGGTATAACTGTGCGATTAACTTATTTATCGTTAACGGTATCCCCTCTATTTATTGGAAATTATTAAAACTACATCATTTTTGCGACAAAAAGTCATACTTATCTTAAGTCTCAAAAGTTACTGGTTTTCGAGGTATTCGCATTTTTAAACCCCCCTACATCATTTTCATTTCATTTATTAGCACCAACATGTTAGCGTTAGTAGGCGCTGATGTCAGAAAATCTATCATCAGCTATAATAGATCAAGAACATTAATAATTTGCAATAATATTGTCATAGATTTCGAAAGCGTATTGCTTGGTAACAACCCTACTCCGAAGGAGGAGGGCTGTTACCTCAAAGCAACATCCTTGAGGAAAGTTATGACAATATTATTGCAAATTAGTAATGTTCTTGCTCTATTATAGCTGATAATAAATTTTCTGACATCAGCACCTACTAACTTTATTATTTTTGTGCTAATAAATGAAATGAAAATTATGTAGGGGGGTTTAAAATTGCGAATATCTCGAAAACCAGTAACTTTTGAAACTTATGATAGGTATAACTAGTTGCGTCAGATTGTTATACAGTGCTATTCAAAAGTCCCCTCCCCCCCTCGTATATTTTGAACGGCTACACTTACATTAATAAAATTTGCAGGGTGAAAATAAAGTGTTGTAAACTTCTCTACGAATGGTAACAGGTGAGGTAATAGTAATAGATGACATCACAGTGCCACTCGGCCAATAATTTTAAATAGGACCTTATGGCAAGTGATATCTCGTTTGAAAGGCATTGACATTGGCTACGTAGGCTACGTAGCCATATTAATTTTGTTTGGGTTTAAACTAATTTTGACGGATAAATTAAATAAATACCAAAATTATTATTTCACATTTAAATATTGAAGATTTTTCAGTCCGCCTCTGGTTAGTTGTCAAAAAAATTGACGTTTTTAATTTAATAGTATTTGTTGCTTTGCAAAGTTTTTCTAAATAGCTTAAATATTTAATTTTATTATTACGTTTAAGAGTTTACATAGGCAGAATGGTACGTACTCAAGCCGACAAAGTAGCAGCTATCTTAATAATTGGTGAATCTAGAAAGAATCTCCATGAAGCGGAACGTTTATTTAATGAGAGATACCCAGATCGCCCTATCTCGAGAACTTATTTGGGGGAGCTTCTCCACAAGTTTGAAGCAACAGGTAGTGTTCAAGATGCCAAACGATCTGGTCGACCAACATTTAGTGATGATAAAAAAATTGATATAGTTGCTGAAATGGTAGTAAACCCTACTTCCTCTTCAACTAAAGTTGCGTCTATCTGTGAAGTAAGTAAAAGTACAGTACAGAGAGTGTTGGCTAAAAATAAATTTCATCCATACAAGTTAAAAATGGTGCACCACCTTTCGGATGACGAGCTCGACAGAAGACTCGAATTCTGTGAATGTATGACAAATAAAATTAGTAAAAACCCACATTACACAAAAACAATTTGTTTTAGTGACGAAAGTACTTTTTGCCTCAATGGAAATGTGAATACACAAAATGTAAGGAATTGGAGTGACACAAATCCTCACACCTTTCGTGAACAACATACCCAATTTCCAGAAAAAGTCAATGTTTGGGCAGGTATTTTGGGAAACCACATAGTTGGTCCTGTTTTCCTAAATTCAAATTTAAGCGGTGAAGTGTATCTGGAACGCTACCGAAACGTCGAAATAAAAAATAAAAAACATGATTGTGAATAAAAAATAAAAAACATGATTGTGGTTTGATTCCCAAAAGAATAAGAAAAAAGAATAAGTAATGCCACAAGGAACTTACAGAAGATATTTACAAAATGCAATTGAGTCGTTAATTCTTGAAATTCTGGAAGATAATCCAGATGAATTTGGCCATCTGGAAATAACATTTCAACAAGATGGTGCTCCTGCACATTATTATGGTGCAGTAAGACGTTACCTGGATGAAGAATTTCGAGGTAGATGGATCGGCCGGCGAGGTCCTATAGAATGGCCACCTCGGTCACCAGATCTGACACCATTAGATTTTTTTCTATGGGGTACTTGAAATCCAAGGTTTATACTACGGCACCAGATAGCATTGGCGTTTTGAAAGAAAGAATTATTGAAGAATGCAATGCAATTTCAGCTGACTCATTCGAACGAGTACGACAAGAGTTCACTAATAGGATGTATTACTGTCAGGAAGTAGACGGAGCACATTTCGAACACTTGCTATAAGAATCCATTGTTGATATTTGATTAATTAAATTTAAAAAAATAGTTTCAATAATTTTGGTATTTATTTAATTTATCCGTCAAAATTAGTTTAAACCCAAACAAAATTAATATGACTATGTAGCCAATGTCAATGCCTTTCAAACGAGATATCACTTGCCATAAGGTTCTATTTAAAATTATTGGCCAGAGTGGCACTGTGACGTCATCTATTACTATTACGTCACTTGTTACCATTCGTAGAGAAGTTTACAACAAATTTTATTAATGTAAGTGTAGCCGTTCAAAAGATACGAGGGGGGAGGGGACTTTTGAATAGCACTGTACTATTTTTAGACCAAGAATCTTCCATTTTACTTTGGTACATTACTTACGGACCACCCTATATAAAACGATACGACGTTTATAAAAAAACAATTACAAATAATTTCAATAGAGTCTGAAATTCTGCAACAATCCGTAGAAACCATTTCAACATATTAAAAAAATGTTGAGATACAGCCGCGTATTTTTAACACCAAAATAATGTTGAGTACTTACTCCTGGTTTAAAGAATACGTTTCAAAATTTATGACTAAATATAAACGATTTTTTTTAATCAAATTATAGGCTCCAATAACCGATTAAATATAACTACGAATAATAATATTGAACATATTTTTTATTGGAATGTATTGAAAAAATCGGAGACGGTACGACTACGGCCAATGAACCAAAGTGTATGAGTTTGGTTTGAATAAAAGTTACTGTTCGATCACGACGAACTATTTGAGAAATGTGGGATTCAAACGAAAATAGATCTCGGCAGAAAATAAGCGGCTTTGAATTTTCAATACTGTTTCAAGTTTAAGGAGCATTGGAGAAAAGAATATAAACTTCAAAATAATTTCAACAATGAAAATGAAAAAAGACATGTGGAAATAATAAACGGCATTAAATTTTAAGACTTATCCAATTCTCTCGTACCAGTGGCGTACGGTATTTTATAAAAGTACTAAAACATTTTAAGGGGATACAAAAAATAATAGTACTTTTTATTTTCACATATTTGGAATGGACTTTTTGTTCTGATTTCAAAAATATATAATATGTTAGCCCTACATTGTACCGTTTTTGAGTTATGAAATGTTGAAAATCTGAGTTTTAGGAAGTACTGTAAATATGAAAAAGATAATTTATCAAAGTAAGCTATGAAAATGACATCTAATATGTTCGATAATTAACATTTTTTAGATAAAGTATTAAAAATGGTTTACAGAGAGGCGGAAGATTTTATTAATAATAATAAATAAAGCAAGGATTCAACTTGAAATTAACAAACTAAATGAGATCAATGAAGTCATCTGCAATTTTATTATGAATAATATAAGAAGGTGTTATCAATTATGCATTAACAATAATGGTGGACATCTCGAATATCTTTTATAAGTATTATTTATAAATAAATATTTGTTTTCTGTTTTGTATAGGTATATATTTTGACTTTTTCTTTCTTACTGAGAACCATTTTAATGTCATTTTCATAGCTTACTTAAATAAATTATCTTTTTTTTTATTTACAGTAATTACTAAAACTAAGATTTACAACATTCCATAACTCAAAAACGGTACAAAGTAGGGGTAACATATTATATATTTTTGAAATAAGAAAAAAAAAGACCATTCCAAAAATGTGAAAATACACAGGGTGTCCCATTTGAAGAAGAACTATTCTTTTTTGTATTCCTTTAAATTTGCACGCTACTGGACTTTTGATAGAATACTGAGAAAATTCAGCTGTAACCAAACAATTTTTATATAAGACTTTTTTTCTAAAAGTAATAATAACGATGATAGGGGGTGGGTAATTTATAATGAATAACCATGTACAAGTGAGGTTTTTTGGCTATTTTATAATACTCGCCAAAATGTATTTATTATTTAGTGCAATTAAATAAGGAAATTGATTTAAATAGAATGTTGATGCGTATTTTCAATTCGGATTGAAAGTAATTTAAATCCAAAATGCCACTTTGACTGGGAAAATTGCAAATTGAAAAATAATCTGATTAGGAAATCGAAAATGTTTATCACTGAACCTTAAAATTGTAGATTGGTGCTCGTATTCTAATAAATCAAATTGGAATAACAACGCGTTGTTGCCACAAATGAAAGATTTTTCATGCGTCAAAAATAAGCAACATTTTGATAGTAGATAATTAAAATACATCAAAGTAATTAGTTCTAACGTATTTCCTTTCTTGACAGGAGATTTTTATATGAATTTGTTAGTAATAAAAGAAGATTTAATGCGTGTTCATCAATAAATATATCGGGACAGAGTAAAAAGTACATACAAGTAGGAGCTCGTGCAGAAAACCAATTAATAAAAACCGTACTCACCTTTAGGGTCCAATTTTTCAGGATTAAACCATGCATCTGCAAAAGAATATTAGTTAAGCAAGATGTTAGTAAAAAGAAAAGGAAATTAGAGAATAAATATACTACTATTTACAGTCATAATATAAATTTATAATTTGTAACAAAATTTATATTTATAATCAGATAAGTAAAGCATAGCAACAAGTTAATAACAACGTCAACTTCCTTTTGTGAGTTATATAATTATTTTGTCTCAAGGACTTTGTGTACCTAGATAAACAGTGTTAGATTTTTCAATTAGGTATATAATTTGTAATTACCGAAATAAAAACCGTAACACAGCTATGTTTACATTCAATATAAAATTATATAATGAAATAATGTTTTTTTGTTGAAATTTAAACTATACTGAAACTGTTGAATGGTCTACAAACTTTATATACAGTCTGATCATTTTAACCAGTACCAGAATTGTTATTTTGGACCGTAAAAGTTATACTAGCAGGTTAAATGTGAGTTTTTTAGGGAACCAATGTAATGGTATAGGGTGCTTTCCGAGTACCTGCAGTTTTGGAGTATATGACGTATACTACCATCGTTCCGAATTATATACACGGCAGTTACTTCAAAATAACTCGGAATGGTTTCGTGCTCCACCACATTGTCAAATGTTTGTTGTCAGCTGTTTTGTGAGTAAACAAAAATCTTAACCTCTCTTTACCATCTATTTATTTACAACTTGCTTTGTACAAACAGTCTAACAAGCTAGTATAAATTTATAATTCTGAAATGGATTGAAATTGAAATTATGAATATCATCTTCGTGTCGAGTACACAAAAACTATTATGCACATAGCGCATGCCCGCATAAGATCTGCTTGTCAAAAAGGTAGTGCTTGTTATACTTCGTATACTCGACCTTGAAACCCAAGATTTGTGAGTATATATTTCAAATGCCATAACTCGGAAACAGTGGTATACGGTATACTGGGTATACGCAGTATATTTATGCTCAACTCGGAAGGCACCCATAGTCAAATGCAGTCTTATCATGCGGGTCATACGATTCAACAAAGACATACTCACCGATTTTGTTTTCTTTTATTGCGTTTAATCACAACTTCCAAATAAAATCCGTAAGTTGAACAAGACAGACTTATACAATTTCGACGGGAGAAAAAAGGATATGTATTTAGTTTTCAGCGATTTTAAAAAGTCTTTCACCAGCGAAGTTTTTATTTAAATGTCAGTTATGTCACTTTGACAATTCAAAGTGACAATATGAATAAGAAGAAGCAATTTTCCGGTATTTTGCATCCTCAAGCAAAAAAAATGGTACTCAATCTGATAGATTATTTCGAGATTGGATGAAAAAGTGGAAATTCGTCAACCAGTGTGCAGGAAACATCAACCATCATTATTTTCTCCGGGTATATTTGTAATCTCACATTTTGGTAACCTCTGTGTCTTCTGATTTGATACATATGGTTGGTGACCTTTGAACCCGCACGTTAAGAGCGCTTTTGACTATATTAAAACATTTCTGAAATGTATGTTATTTTCAAAGTTAATAATAATAATAATAGCCTTTAATGAATCCCCTGAAAATTTGAGCACTTAATATTAACTCAAAGTACTCGCTCAAAGCGTTAAAACATTTCCCATTCACAAAACACAAAACTTTGATGATTTTTTTTATATCCAAATCTCATCCGTATTTTTGAATGCTAGTAGATTGTTCTGAAGTATTTTATATTTTGTCACGGAATAGATATGTGATTTTGTCAAGTTTGAATAAAACTCTGTAATATTCGATAAACATCTGGTTGTTGAATAATTATGGCATTCCAATACTCTATGTACTTTTTGAAACAAACTATAA
>CAJUYH010012282.1:0-10197 GCA_910591685.1 Galerucella tenella | reverse complement strand
AAACCCATTTTCTAGGGTGAGAAAACATGAGAGAGAAGCATTGAGTAACACTCGGCAGATTGCCTTTCTATCGACTACTACTAACGAGTAACGACTCGCTTTTCGGTTATTGTTTTTAGCGGTCTTTAAGAGAATCGGCTAACATCGCCTAATTTTCGCGCCAACAGGGAACTTTGGACGTGGTAGCGTAAGGGTGAGAATTAAATATTGTCAGGGCCGTACGGACCCGCTTTGTGCGAATTTTAATTGAAATTCGTACACGAACGAGGAAATAATCTGGCGATGCGACAGCTACTCTGGCCATAGCCTAAGGTTGGCCTAATCGGTGTTATGGTTGGACGGGCAAACCAGTGAGATAAGGTGAGCAATATTACAAAGCTATGACCTAAGGATGTTTTGGGCCTTTTCAGCAGTTTTTTTCAATGTTTTAACTCAAATGATTTTATAAAAAAGCTCCTCAGTAGCCTTCGATTTCTTGGCCTCTGTCGTAACAGCATTTGGCGAGCACAGGTTTGTTCGCTTTGATGGCCTGCTACAGTAAAGCAGTTTACATATTTGGGTGTTGACTTCTCATCCACTGCCTTGTTTTGCACCATGGCTAAGAATTCGAAAATCAAAGCTAATATTAATTAATATTATTAATAGGAAAAGTGTAAATATAATCAAGTCCTAATTCAAACTGTCGTTTATTTCAGTAGTCGATATCTATAACATACCAAGCAGTGGTATACAAAAAGCGACAAGAAGTATATCAGTTTATAAATTAACGATATACCATAGGCGTATCATATAGGAATTATACATATATTACACACTCCCACCCTTATATCGGAAACGATTTAAATAGTTGTTCAGAATATTATCACCTGACCTTAATTTTAAAAAATCATAGTAACAATGAAACAGTATTCATTAGCTTTAGACCTCACGTTATATTTATGACCAATTACGGGAACCTCACTCGCATTCGTGGAGGTTTGTGTGTAATCACAACCTCATTTGTATTCGTTGCTGATATTTTCAACATAAGTATCAGCAGGTTAAGGACAAACAATTCCGTTCCGGCAATTTGATCGATCGAATTTGATCTGAGTGGCATATATGTTTCTCACCATCCACTGATTTAACATTGTATTCTACAGAAACTTGATTAACAATTTCTGCTCCTATTGGATTTTTATCAACCTACAATCTAAACTTTTCGTACAATTTCTTTTCTTTCCACTAAAAAGTGAGATTGATTATCCAATATACATTTCTAGAAAATATTTTTAAACATTTTCGGCTTTGAAATTACAGCTGTACAAAAAATAATTGCTATTATTGTCCTTTGAAAATGAGTTAAAATCGTGTGAAGGCCCACTATTACTGACAATTATTGTGTTTGTAAAATGGTTGATACTGTTAAACTATTAGTATTTATTTTAATTCAAAAACTTCAGGCCAATTTGTAAAATAATCAATAACAAAAATATTTTTTCCAAAAATAGGCTCGTACAAAAATATGTAAAGTATTGACCACGGAATATTTTCGCATGTACAAAGTCTCACTGGAAAAGGTGGATTTGCTTTAGTAGTATTACATATTTTGCACTTTTCATGTGGTTTCTATCTTCAGATCTATATTATGCCACCAAATGTACTGGACATAGATTTGCATTTAATTATTTCTATGTGAGTAAAATGAATTTTTTTTTAAAACTCCACATACAACCCAGTTCCAAATGAAGAGAACTTTATAAATATCATCTACATCAATTATTTTCCAACCATTCAAATAATATCCAAAAACTGTATTTAAAATTGTATCTTTTTTGTCTCATTCGCTATTTTACTATGGTCAATAGGTAAATTTTCTCCGATAAACATGATATTACAGTAGTTTTCAGAATTGTTATCCTAGGTATATGGGTAAAGGAAAACGAGATAATGCGGCAGGAAAATGTTTATTGGATTTAATATATTTTATATTAAAATTATAAGTTTTTGAAATTGAGCTTAATCTTTGTAGCCGACTCGCAGCATAGACAGAAATACCCTTTTATCACCAAAAATACTTGTTTGATTGATGATCCGTATAAAGGATTTCGCATAAGATAATCATGGAACTTTTTAACCGAAATAATAATTGCAAAAGCATCTTTGTCAATGTGTGAATATTTCTTTTCGAGATTAGAAAGAGTGAGACTAGCAAATACAATAGGGCGTACATCGCCATTAGGAAACTCACCAGAACCCCCCCCAGGCCATATGTAGTAGCATCACAGGATAAAATGAGCAGCTTCTCATCAAAATGGACTAAAAACTTGTCAGACGCCAACTCTATTTTAATTATATCAAAACTCTCTTGTTGACCTTAACCACAAAACCATTCATCTTTTTTAGCAAATATAAGAGATGTGATTAGAACTAAAATATGATTGCAACATTTGGCGTAATAATTCGCCAAACCTAAAAAAGATTTGAGCTCCGTGACATTTGTAGGAGGAGGAGCATTTACAAATTGTTACTCTTTAAAGAAATGAATATTTTATTTCTGTTCAACTTATTTCAGTTTTTCTGTTCTGTATATTTACCTAACCCGAACCGAGTCACGTCTCACGCCACGATCGCAATATTTGATATACATATATACGGTAGCAATGCCATATCACATTTCACATTCCATATTTACAATAGTTTATTTTTGATGATATATGTAAACCTTTGTAATCAATGACAAATCCCAAAAATTCAATTTTAATATTTTACATTTTTCTATTTACACTTATTGTAATTTTTCAAAAACCAGAACAATATTTTGTCTATGTTTTTGTTCGTCTTCACCTGCATCATCCAAAAATATTGCCACGTCTCTCATACCCGATTTTTTTTAAAAATACTACAGGCAGATGCCACCCCATATGGAAAGCGATTATATTGAACTAAATCTGTGTGGGTATAAATCGTGATGTATTATTCATTTCAATTTGAGCATAAGAATGAGGCAAATCAATCTTACTGAAAAGTTTGCCTTTATTTGAAGTTGAAGAAAAAAAAATTCCTAATTTTTGACAAGGGATAGGTACTGTAACTTAGGATTGTGAATTACGCTAAAACTTCCACAAATTCTTATTTATCCTCATTATTATTTATTTGTCACTCACTATTTTCCAGATATATGATATGTAATAGTCCACTTTTACAATTTATTCAGTAAAATTCCTATTTTAAATGACCATTGCATCAATAGTACAAAAAAATCGCATTTGAATTGTCATCAATTAAGCCTATATATTTAAAAAAATCGCTAAAAATGAGGTTTTTGGGTAAAAATCGAAATTTTCAATGAGCAATATCTCGGAAGGGGTGCATCTCATGGAAAACTGAAAGAGAACTCTCCATTTCAAAAGCCATCAATTTATCCAATAGGCGGAATATTTTTGTCCCCCAATAGGGGGTGCACTCCACCTCCTTCTAAGGCCCACACTTCCAAAGTTGTATTATCAGATTTAACACACCCTCATTAACAAAATTCAATTTACTTTAAGTGGCTGCCATTATTTTCGAATTAATTAGACTACAATTTACCTGCTTGACTGGATTCCTCACATATTGAAAGCAATTTTTTTGTAAAGGAACGTCATTACTACAATTCCGTATGTTGTTAGGCCATCAAACATTTATTTTACCACCCCATAAATATTTTAGCGTTGTTTTGTACATTTCATATTTCTGGCACTATAAAAAACGCGTTAGAACATAATCAATCAGACGGAAATGATAAACATGAAAAAGTGCGTGCGTATGTGATGTTATCTACCGCAATTAAAGATTTAAACAATGGAAAAAATGAAGGGCACAGAATTGATCCGCCCTTGACCATTTACGAACATTTCAGGAATATTTGATCGAATTCATTACATTAATTTTTCAAGGCTTAATTATTTTCACTGTCAGTTAAGCAATATTACAGTATGTGCCTTAAGTCACTAATCTTACCTCTATCTTTTGAATCGCAAGGTCAAATGGAAAGAATCTTAGCTAAACAATTTTTTATTAATATAAATGTAATGACTGCCATATTTCCAACATTTATTGAAATGATAACCCAAGCAATACCTTGATTTGTTAAAAAGACTAGTTGTCCTGATCACAAGGATCTGTTTGTCGCAAAAGTTTATGTCTCTACTGAATCACTGCTTTGCATTCAAAGATAATGTATTCGTATGTTTTAATATTGTTCATGCACAACTGATGAATAGGTTCATCCCTATACAGGTCTGCAAATATTTATCTTCCATATATAGAATCTTATACTATACATAATATTAGGTTCGTTCCAACCAGACAGAAATCAGTAAAGTTACTGGTAATCTTCTACCAAATAGTTGGAACGTATTTTGAACTAGCTTAGTAGCTACAGTGATGCTGACGTACACATCTACCTATTAAACGTGAATAAACAAGAATAATATAACCTCAAAAACAGCTTCTTTAAATATGGATGAATATTTACTAAATTATGTATATAAAGAGCCTGCATGAGATGATAAGCATTTAGATAATATTGGAGATTAGGAATAAGAAACGGAGATTACACTTTGGCAAATACAGGAATGAATGTGAAATAGCCTCGTCCATCAATGCGCGTTACTAGTGGATGGTAGTAGGGATTAGGACGGTCTCTCAAGCAGGTATACTTGACCGAGAATAGTATATTCTTCAACGAGTGCAGAATTATAGCTATTATTCACGCGGATGAAGTTTCCAAAACGAGGGAGCGCAGCGAGTGAGTCCAAGTGAATAATAGCCATTCTACACAAGTAAAAGACTATACTTTCTCTACGACTAAAAAGAAAAAACTTCCAGTGAGGATCGAACCACCACTAGGCTATAGAGCATATTTATAAAAATTTAAAGAGTAAATATACGAGTATATACGTAACTCATATTTTTAATCGGAACCCTTACATTTATAAATGAAATTAATTCCGAGAGGCGTACATATTCACTATCGCTACTGTTGTCCATTTTTTTTTATCTTATAAGGTCTGTTCCAACCGCAGTCAGAAACTGTAAGAAACGATCAGAGAATAACTGGTCACGGCAAACAACGAGTTTACGTTCGCGTAATTCCTATCACTGATTGCGATGGTCGACTATTCTCTGATCGTTTCTGACAGTTTCTGATTGCGGTTGGAACAGACCTATAATATGTAAAATTATGATTTTATAATTATTTTGACGTTTCAAACGACGCGCTGTCAGAAGCGATTTGCGTTCTTAGGTATTTGACGTTTTAAAGAGACGATTTGATTTATTCATTTTAACGTGAGTTCTGATAATGATAGAATGATTATTCACTGGTGTGAAGAATTTATATCATTATGCAGCTAAATATGGAAAAATAATTTGTGCGTTATTATTTGGTCGCAGGTCACAATCCGAACCGATTCCGAACCAGTTTGGAATTAACTGTACATTGTCTAGAAAGCATGCTTAGTTCCGAACCAGTAATATTATATTACGTAACGTGTGTGGTAAGAAAAGTTACGCACGATGCCGCGTAGCGGCGAGTGCGTAATTCCGTGAGCGCGTTGATAATATTAAGTCCATTTTTCAATTATAATCAATACATATACTTAGCCCTTTGTGCTTTTCATAGTTGAACGTGGCCATATCGAATGTTTTCAAATAGTAAATTTTGAATAAAATGGTGACGTCTATTGACAGTTGCTAAGATGCTGCTAGGGAAGCCGTGCGATTTACTTTACAGCTGTGCGTTTTTTTACAGTGCGTAATAGACGTCATTACATTGATACCGACTGTGTGTTATTGACTGATTACAGGGGGGGGGTTCGATCCTCACTGGAAGTTTTTTTTTTTGTCGTGGAGAAAGTATAGTCTTTTACTTGTGTAGAATGGCTATTATTCACTTGGATGATTCCAAAACTCACTCGCTGCGCTCCCTCGTTTTGGAAACTTCATCCGCGTGAATAATAGCCATCATTCTGCACTAGTTGAAGAATATACTATTATTTGTGCAAAATGAAGAAATTATTATTCCTACAGTGATATAAAATGGAATTCAAATCAAAAGTTTGGCCATATCACAAGATTCTTGCACACCAAAATCTATAAAAATCGTGTTAATTGAAGCGTTCTATACTTAAAACTCTGTACCTGTTATAGGTATTATTTCACAGCCAGTTTGATTTTAGTCCAAATATATTTTTAGTCTAACGTTTGGTATATTCTTTTTCAATACGCACAGTTTTATCATGAAATAGTGGCAATCCATTTCGTCCCTGTTCCAACTTTCATCTGCCTACTTAAACCATTTTCCGAATTAATTAATTGAAATTCAAAAGGAAAAAAAAATGTAAATAAAAGTGTACTCTTTTGGTAGGGGGCATCCAACTTTCCAGTTTGGAAGCACACATTTTAGAATTTGACATCTGTGTCTCAGCCATATTTTAGTCTCGGAATTTTCTGTGCAAAAAATATACACTTATCACCCTGTATAAAAAAAAAACTTCTTAGGTGTATTCTATATGCAAATCATTGAAGTTTCCAAATATTTTTTGATCAATTTTGAATAGATGAACAAAGCTAAAATGCTTCGACTTTACCATTTTGTATATTAAAACTAAATTTAATATGTTGAATTTTAATTCGGCTCTATTAGTACTAAAAGCTCTTACAAAATTCAGTCCATGAAAAAAATTATAATTACAATTTCAATTTTTTGTTTCAGGTACGTTTTCTTGAGAATTATATTGGTGTGCATGTAAGTAAAAAATATACGATTAACATTATAGTTCAAAAGTCAACAATTTCAGTTGAAATAAATTATTATCATTTCTAAGTTGATTATAGTGGAATTCACATTCAGATGGCAGTACAGAGATATGTTAACAGCCTTACCATTCTGCTGTCATTGTAAGTTTTGTTATTTTTGTGAAAGTCTTTATGAAGAACACCGAAATATCTAATTATTGATAATATCAATTACATAGGTACATTTTGAACATTTGTTGATATTTTATACAAGTGATCTAGAAAAACCAAAATTATAATTTAGGTACTTGGTTACTTACTTTATAGGCCAAGCAACGGAGCATGCGAGTATAGTAATTTTTGAAAAAAATCCCAGTAGAAAACAGATGATGCCATAATATCAAAGACATTGCGTCGTATTATTTTGATATATTTTGGACACGCAAATGTTGTTCAGTCATTTGTTATAAACATTTAAAACGAAAAAAATCTTATTTTTTTGGTTTTTATCATATAGGGTAAAACGTACTGTAGCATTCTCAATGTTATGTATGGATAAATTGTAGATAATTGAAATACGAACAAAATGAGGGGTCGAGCAAGTCAATCGGATAATTATTAGGAACCGAGAAAATCAGGAAAGACCAGAAAATTAGGCATTATTTTGAAAATTCATATCTTCATTTTTCAATTGCAAGAGCTTAATCTTGGTACAAAAAAGTTCTTCGTATGCCCTTTATATGCGCGTAGAGCAGACGCCAAGCGACGGTTACTTTGATCCCAATTGCTATTTTAATTTTGAAATTTTTAGTTTTGAAAGATGTCAAGGTAGGATGTACCAACATTAACTAAACTAATTCGGATGGAGACAGTGATTCATAAAATGCAAGTGTATTTAACTTCTATTGATACGTATCGTTGAGTGATTTCGTATTAAATTATCGCATTTTTTATTAACTAAAAATAAAAAACATTACAATGTTTATTTGTCATTATATTATACAACTAATTTCAAAGTACGCGATTATTGGGAATGACTGGCAACAATACCTATCACAAATATCTACTTTTATCATTGTGGTATAGTTTAAGTAGGTTTTCCATTTAGTTGAAAAAAGTTATTCTACTATGAATCAAAAGTGTACTAAAACTGTAGACCAACCGTTGACACCAACTAGTATTGGTTTCGAAACTACTTATCCAATCGAATTAAAATTTCCAGGGTTAATCACAGATGATAATTCGTTTATAAAAAGCAGTCATCGACAAAAAATAGAATCATTAGATATTATTGATGCCGATCAAAGTTAGCTATATACAATATATGCCCCCCTAAGTTGAAATCATATGGAAAACTTTTTTATTATTAATTTTAGGAAGAAAAGTTATTCTTCATAAAAAGTTCTGCATCATCTAAAACCTGGATTTCAGTCATCAAATATCAAATTTTTCAGTCGTATACGAGGTTTGTCACAAAATATTAGTTTCACTCAGAGTAAAGTACCTCTAAATTTGACAATATCGAAAAATGGTACTAAAAAAAGCTAATCAGAAATAAAAACTACGATTAAATATGTAATTACATTCATTCAAATTGACACTTCAGATTATTTTATTTCTTACCAAGGTTTCTATTTTGAATGAAAATTTATCTCTTGTGATTACGAAACACATGATAATCTTTTAGGTTTTCCATGTTTTTTATAATTTTGCATTCGAAACGCGGAATAAGTGCATATTCATTTATTTTGCAAATAATAAAATACATTCAAACACTAAGTTATAAAATTAACATCATACTAATGTTCTAATAAACAAATTTCATTTTTACTCATACTAATGCTTCAACATACCCAACTTTTTTCAGTGACATTTTTCGATATTGTCAAATTTAAAGGTACTTCAATCTTGAGTAAAATTCATATTTTTTGACAACTGAAACGACTGAAAAATTTGATATTTGCCAACTGTATTCTTGGTTTTAGATAATGCAGAACTTTTTATGAAGAATAACTTTTCTTCCTAAAATTAATAATAAATAAGTTTTCCATCATTCCAACTTAGGGGGACATATTGTATACTGGATAGAAATTTTCCACTGCAGTAACTCTCATAGTTATTCAGTGATTCAACAAGCCTGTTAATTAGTATGTTATACACCAAGGTGGAGAAAAGTATTATTATTGACCGATCACCAACATTATTTCGCGAGTGGCTTTGCCCCGAACGGAATAAGGTGCGAATCTTCACCATCGTGGTGTATACAATTATTTCCACTACTAGCCAAATTTAAGATAAAAATTGAAAATAATTGATATCATTATTCCTATAGTTTATAATTACAATATTAAGTGCAACGGAATAATGAAACCAATTATACAACCGCATCCAAAATTTTTACAAAACTTAGGTTATGTTTTACTTTTACTTTTTACACGTGCTCAATTGAAGAAAAAATCAATTACAGCGATATTGCTTTCACAACACAACAACTTGAGTGTATTTTGGACAAACTTTACAACAAAATTCTGTTAAAAGTTTATGTCTTTTAAGATTCTGGGTGTCTCCATTTTGGGAAAGTTGATTTAATTAATTAATTCCGCATTTTTGAATTCACAATTAGACTTTGGATTGGATATCTGTGAACAGATATGATCTTTGTTATCCATCAACACGCGTCATTTTGGTAATTTTAAAAATATTTTAATAAGTATGAAATTCCACCACTTAAGAGTGCAACATTAAACAGTGATACATTTTGAGATTAGCTATCTGATAGTCATTAGTTACTTTTCCATTCGGTTATTTGATCATTGAACGGAGTAGATATATAATTAACAATATGTATACCACCAATTTTGCATTTTATTTTGCACTCTTCACAGTGAATGACCATTTTATAAATACACTTGGAACGAATAAACAAAGTTGATTTGCATTCAAAATGCCCAAAACAATAGTTTAATACAGGAGCCATAAAAAAACTTGGTTCAAAAACAAAACAAACATCTGTCGACGTGAACATTTGATAAATATAGGTGCATTTACTGAAAAATTCCGAATCCTCATATATTCACATGCTGTTTATAAATACTCATTCATTATAGATAAATGAAATTTTATATACCTACTGCCAAATATTGAATAAATTGTTTTCTCCAAGACTAAATAATAAGGTACAAATTATTTTCACATATTTAGCTGCATAATGAGATAAATCCTTCACACCAGTAAATAATGAAAAATAATTCACACACATTAAATTATTATAAGAATTCACACTAAATTGAATTAAAATGGATAAATCAAATCGTCTCTTTTAAAACGTCAAATACCCAATAATGCAAATCGCTTCTGACAGCGCCTCGTTTGAAACGTCAAAATAATTATATAATTTAAGATTAAACGACTTACCTGTAAGGAAGTTCAATCATA
>CAJUYH010012281.1:0-10197 GCA_910591685.1 Galerucella tenella | reverse complement strand
TTTTTTTTGTTGATAGTATCCACTCTGAAAAATTTACATTTTGATTCCCAAAAGAATCGTATTTTGCGAATTTACTACCATTTGCATGATCTTTCTTTCCATATAAGAAATTTAAGGTGAAATTATTTGATATTGTTCCAGAATGCAAACAGATCACAGTTGCTGTGGAGTTACCGGTCCGGATGATTATAACAGCAGCGTGCTGCAGATGCAAATCCCAGTCAGCTGCTGTATAAAACCATCGAGAACCGTGAACAGCACTTGCGGCGATGCAGATCACCTGCACAATACCAACGGCTGCGATGAAAGACTACTAGCGTATTTAAGATCGACAGCGTCTTTGCTAGCCATACTTGGTTATTGCGTATTAGCCTTCCTTAAAATGTGCTTCCTAGGTAAGTCCAAAATTCCAAGCAGTGAGAAAAGAAAACTCAACCTCAAAACCATAAAACTTGATGGGAACGAGATTGAATGGAGACAAGAAGTCAAGTATCTAGGTTTAACTCTAGACAGTAAGCTCCTGTGGAACAAACACGAAAAGGAGATTACATACAAGGCAAAAATGGCACTAATGGTGTGCAGAAATCTGGCAGGAAGAAACTGGGGTTGTAACCCAAAAATCCTAAGCTGGATGTACACTGCCATAGTGAGACCAATCATCACTTATGGATCCATTGCGTGGAGTAGTGGAACTAGCCTATTGAAGACGAGAGAAAACTTCTCCAAAATTCAAAGACTAGCATGTATATGCATTACAGGAGCAATAAGAACATGCCCAACGGCAGCCATGGAAGTGATTCTCAACCTCACCCCTCTACATATGGTGGTGGAAATGTTGCAGAAAGAACAAGATACAGACTAAGTAGAGAGGGAATCATTAAAAAAAAAAACCACCTCCTCACTTCTTAGAAATCAGACAACCTGGGACATGCCACAAGACGGTATGATGAAAAAGTATAACTTTTCAAAAAATCCCCCACCCCCCCTCATACTATTGGGCTAGTGGAAACACCTCAATGGAGGATGTGTGAACAGGAAGATGAAACTGTCACGCATGTCTTATGCGAGTTATCGTCAATAAGAGATTGTGTGTTCGGTGAGTCCTGGCCTACATCTGCCGATATAAAGGAGAAGTCTCCTAGTGACCTCCCCACTCTACAGATACAGATACAAAGACAGCAGGAGTATGTTTAAGAGCAAAATATGTATCCAAAATAATTCTCCATCTTATAATACACCAAGTTTAACTTGTTTCAGGTATCTTGCGTTACGAAATCCGCGAAATGATCCAAAAGATTCGAATACTCCGTACAGAATTGGAGCTGCCCAATGTAAACGGTATGGTTCCAGGTACATTGAGGGCAGAAAGTGCCGAAAGCGAGAGAGAATCTCTTCTAGTGCGGCCAGAGAGCGCTGCTTTACTATCATCACCACCAACTCAAACGAAAAATCCCAATGGGAACAACAACTACGAAATGAGAGAGTATAGGTAAGGTAGTAAGATTGTTTATTGTAATTTTTTAATATTGCGCACTTTTCAAAACGTTCTAAGACGTTCTCAGACGAAAATTATATTTTATGATTTTTTTTTTGCAGAAGTCGCGAAAATATATGACTAAAATACCGCCTAGAGGGTCTGTTCAGCCGCGGTAGGTGGGGCCGCGTAAAGAAGGGTCCTCTGGCTACGCCACTGGAGGATATATTCAAGCGGAAACCGAGGTCAAGGGTCAAGGATGATCCTTGCTGAAATTTCAGGAATTCGCCATCGACCAGGGTATAAAGCAGGGCATGCAGATCGTAGGAAAAAATGAATTATTGAAATGAAGGAGGGTTCATTCTAAAATACGTAATATGTCTGTCGTAAATGACATTTCCTTTCGAGATTTTTTTTTATTAGAATGAATTTTTTTGACGGAGAAAAAAATATAATGGGAGAAAAGTCTTGGATACGCATTTCGTTGACGAAATATAGGACTCTAAAGTTGGGAATTGAAAATATTTTTCAATTTTCAACTTTAGAGCCATCTAGCTCGTGACGGAGGGAATGGGAAAGACATTTTAAATGTTATTTTGAGTATCTCTACTATCTCCCAATTTCTTTATACAGTGTGGAAACCACGTATGGAATAAAATAATAAAAGTCGGAAAAAAGAATGGTACCAAGAGCTATCTCATTTCTGTTCAGCTTATTCATCAATCTTTCGCAGAAATCCATTCTACGATCTGGATCGTCTTCTGTTAACTTCTGCACTAAAGTTAATTTGTAGGGATGAAGTTTTTCTTTATGAAGACATCTTAGAACAGTTGTATGACTAACATTATTTTCACGGGCAATTTGACGTGTACTTGAAGTTGGATTCTCTTCGACACTTAACAAATATCCACTTTCACATCTTCTTCAACGAAGTGTGGTTTTCTTTTCAATGGTTTGACATGTCCAAGTTATCTGAATTGAGCATGAGTACCTACTTTGTGAAATATTAGGCAATTCGGGACACCTGTGATTAAATAAGTTTGCCACTTCAACTTGACTTCTGCATTTATTCCCGTACCCGATCATCATTAAAATCTCAATTCGGTGAGTCTCAGTTAAATATTTCATTGTTATGTCGACAAGGAAAGAGTGTTTGACAAAGATTTTACTTTTTCAGTATAAACTGTCAACACATCAACAACTGACAGAATAGAAAACAATCCACATTATTTACCGATTTTGTCTAATTATTGGCGTTTTTAGGCAATTTTTAGGTATTTATTATGAAATTCATGGGCGTAGCAGGTTTTGTTTAATATACAAATACGTCTAATAACTAGTTAGTTTAGATTTTTGATAAATCCATATTTAGCTAATTTAAAAAAGTACCATTATTTCAAGTGTAATAAATTATTAATTTTAAAATTTCACCCTGTATAATTCATAATTGACCATTCATTATTTAGTTAATTGGAATCGGTTCATTAAGAGGATTTCAAATATATGCAAATATACAGGGTGTTTTATTAAAATAAACAACACCGACTATGGCATACTTGTGTGAATCACCCTGGGTCCCGGCATTTTTTATAATTTTCTAAAATAATGACATAAAGAATTTTATTCCGTAAGTGGTTTCTACACTGTATGAATTTTGAGACACCCACGTAAGCAAATCTATTATTTACCCCAGAATATGTGGTATAATTTTCGACCCCTCGTATTTAAAAAATTAATTTTGCCCACTGCATGCCTTGTTTTTTTTTGGAAAGAAAACATTTTCACCAAATGTCTAACGAGTTGTATTCACTTTGATATCAGATGTTCCAAAAATATTTTTCAAATACTAGATGACGTTCAAATAAATAAATAAAAAGAAGAAAATAATCTTGGAACAATTGATATATTATTTAAATTAAAAAAAAATGTACAGTGTAAATAACCAAATAATTTAAAACAACTGCATAGTTAAAATTAAAAAAATTGAGTGATAGATTTAGTAATATAAAACAATAATAAATATAAAAGTAGAGTAGTGGATAAAAAAATGGTGAATGCAACTCGAAACCTTGGTCCAGTACACAGAATAACATAAATAATAGGGAACTATCTGATATTATTTTGATACTAAATACAGAAAAAAATACGTATCAGGAATTTATATTAATAAAGGTCAACCGTAACGTTATTGCAATTTTATAATTTTTCCTTAGACCGTTGTATTAACATTCAAAAATTAGACAAAATCATAAATTAAGGCATGATTTACATTAATCAACGATTTTTCTACAGGCAACCCAACGCACATCTTATTTGACAGTTACCTGTGGTGTAGGCAACCAAACATACCAAAATACCAAAAAAGAACGATTGGATTAAAAATGGCGATTAATTTGTACCTATTTAATGGTTATTGATTTTTTTTAAATAGCATTAAGCAAAAAAACTCTTTTTCCAAGCCTCACTGCTTAAATATACTGGGTGCACCAAATATACAGGGTGATTAACGTTTATGGTCCACCTTTAACCTTATGGATTCCAAAAAAGATACAAAAAATATTTTGAAAAAACAATAGAAATAGTTCTATCACTTGTGTTGGTACTGGGACCTATAGAATTATTAATTTTTTTTGTACAACCGATGTTCCATTCCACACTATATAACTACCGTCCAGGACTTGGAGCAGCTATCAAAAAATGAATCAAGTAGGTACCTATCATTTTGAAGAACCCTGTATTCAAAATACTGTAATCGGGTCACTTTAGTTCTTCTTTTATGTTTTTAGGTCTGCTTCAAGTGTTGGAGGGTACAAAAACTTCCTGGAAACTTCTAAGACTGGCCAGTGAAGAAATTTAAAATTATCAAAAGTAATGACTAACACTATAAAGACGCTTTAAAATATGAGTGTATCGGTTTCGAGCTTAACTACTACAGATTTACATAGTGCCTCGCCTTATAAGTAAAAAGTGCATTCGGTAAACAAGTATATAAAAAAAGGACACGGTTTTTGATTTTGATGCTAATAGTTTTTTTATCTTTTTTTGGTTTAGAAAACTCGCATAGTGTAACTTTTTTACCCCTTACATTATAGCGTTTAGTTGAAAAATGTGATCGGTATAGTGTAAAGCTGTAGAACATATCTAAAACTATTTTGAAAAGGCCAAAATATAAATAAAAAATGAAGAAACTTATTTTTAGGACATTTTAAGGTTTTTTTCAAAGTCGAAAAGTGACTAATAACAAGATTTCTTAATGCTCTACAACTTTTCTATTTGATACTTTTCTTTCTGACGTCAACTTTCACCAGAATTCTATTGCTACCATATTTGTATCCCTATTCAATCCCACTCCCAACGCCCCTGTTCACATATTTATTTACAAGCCTCCAGTTCGCCAAATTTTGTTTACAATTCTCTTTTGTTAAAGAGAATCATTTTAGTTTTTGATATGTTACAGTTTTCAACAATATACCCTTAGTGCTAATATTAATCAATTGATTATAAATATAAGACCCAAAATACTAACTGTAACGTTAAAAACGATTAATTGACATTTCAGTACGCTTTTCGTGCCTAGAATTTCCGAAAATCTATATCGGAAATTTTTACCTATTCACCTACATAAAATATCAGTTGAATAAATCTAACAAACTAAACGATATGCTCAGTTCAGTATTTTGACAGTGTAAAATCGTTTTAGCCTGTGTGACAGGGAAACCAGATATATCTAGATATATCCAGATATATCTAGACTCGCCGGCATACAAAAAGCTCCAACTTTGTCAGTAGGCAGATAAATTTCAGTTACTTTACGTAATATTTGAAATTATTCAATGTTTTATACTATATTTTAGTTTAATCAGGGGATGTATGTTTAAAATCGTGCAAAATTGTTTCGAAATATCAAACCTAAAACTGAAAATTAAATGGTAACAAAAGCACATACCCATGCAGCAAACTGTGTAGCTTCACTCGTCCATTAGCTTTCTTTTTGAAGTAATCATTGGCACTAGGTCTTTATCACCAAAGTATTTAACACGATTTACACAAAGTTTCACTTTTTCTACGATAAATAATTAAAAAGTATACGCGACGCAATAAACACGACGATAAGCTGAGATGTCAACTTCAATTTCCACAGCTTACTATACTTCGATGTTTCGCTTGTAAATTTCAAGCAAAGCTCGTACAAGTGGAATTCAAAAAAAAATTGTTTACATCGGTTTTTAGTCATGTTACAATATAAAAACTGGTTGTATGCTTTATATTTGGAATTAATATCGTTCTATTTAAATGAAACAATATTTATATAGGTACTACGAGGCTAGTCAAGTAGGTTCCTATAGGTACGAGGCTAGTCAAAAGATGTGTTTAGTAATTATGAAATTGAGTATTAAAAATTAAAATAAAATAATTTCTACACAACGCTATTAAGGGGTAGTAAATATTTAAAATGTAGGGTAATCAAGCATTATTTGGTATATAATTGGGAAATTGGTTATATCAAGTGTAATACAACCAAAAAACTACGCTGTTTCTAATGCACAACATATAGTAGCTTTGTCAGATTGGAATTACACTTGAGGTTTGAGGCATTAATTAAAAAAAATGCTGTAAAAGTGTGTAATGGAAATATATATTGTGTCTCATATTTACTGTGCAAAAAGAGCATCGTATTTTAAGCAGAAAACAGTACCAATAGAGTCAATATAAATACGCGCCTGACACGGTAGGCAACTTAACTTACAAGCAGGACCTAGCGATACAATAATAACCTTTAGGGTTTTGGTGAAAAATATGATACTGAGCAGTACAGTAAGGGCACTGGGCACTGTATTTCGAACAGAAAACAGTACCAAAAACACTAAACTATTGAAAATACAGTCAATTTAAATACGCGCCTGACCCGGTGGGCAATTTAACTTGCACGCAGGATCTAGCGATACAATAACCTTTAGCGCTTTGGTGAAAAATATGACCCTGAACAGTGCAGCAAGGGCACTGTATTTCAAACCGAAAACAGTACCAAAAACACAAGACTATTGAAAATACTTTCAATTTCAATACGTGCCTGACACGTTAGGCAACTCAAGTTACAAGCAGGACTTTACAATAACGTTTTGATGGAAATAAATATGATACTGAACACTGAGCATATCGTACGTTTGACCTTAATTAAAAACGTAAAATAAAATATGATTATACCTGACCAAATATCTCGAATTTTCAAGCTTCCCGATTTTTTTCGCGATTTCCAGCGAGAGTCTTGAATGATTGTACCTATAATTGTTAATATAACAAAAAAAGCTATTCCATGTTAAGAACAAACGTGTACAAGATTGTATATATTATATATCTAAAAATATTTAATAAAGAGTTAGTAATTTCATTGTTTTTTTCTCAAGCTGAACATCTTATCATGGTAGGCACCAGGTGACAAAAAAAACGTAAACCGGTCATATCTAACAGTTGTCAGAACAATTATTACCTATATTGAGCCGATATTTTGTAAAAATATGCATGAATTACAATTTGAAACATCCATAGAACCCTTAAATAGAAAAATATCATGCAGACTCACCTTAATTTCCTCAGTATCAAGAGTTGCGCTACAATCCATGTTAGATCCACCAATAACAATCTAGAAAATTATAATTAAATTGTTTAACAATAAATTATATAACGGAAATTGTAAAAAAAATACAAATACACATAATAAATTTTATATTAAAATAATTATAAATAACATTAGGATATACTAACAGGTCTTCTATGGATGATTTCATTCTTGCTAGGGGATGTCCCATCATTTTCCAGCTCTGCTAGAGCAACGGCAATGGCAGCTGCTACTTTTGCATTGTTTTTAATAAGTGCAATGTCTATAATAAGTAATGCTAAAGAAAATTCAATAAATATTATTTGTATATATTATCTATTATTATATCTTATAAAAAGGATACTGCTTCTTAGAGATTTCCCTTCTGTTATACCACCAATTTTAGATAACAAGAACGGTGTAATTAACTTTCCTCGGATATTATTTTGTTTTGCCTCAGCAAGAGCCACGTCTATAACGTTATTTATAATTTCTGGATCGAAAGCAAACTCCTCTGGAATAGGAACTCCCAAAAGCATTCCTAAAAAATGAGAGGTTCATCCTGTTATTAGGCAACCCGGAATACAATTGACCTTCATGTCAAAAAACATATTTCAAGGCCGTTTGTTCAAAATCTTAAAATAATACCTGATTGAATAGTCAAATCCCTATTGGTTTTGATAATTTTAGCAGCTTCATACGCGTTTTTCACAGAATAAGGAACTTTAATACCACTTTTTTTAGCGTAAAAAGCTGGAAAATCATTATTTGAACCAAAAGTAGCAACAAATACTCCTTGAGTTTCTAAAAATTCCAATGTTTTTGGTATATCTAAAATGGATTTAACTCCACTAGATATGACCGCTACTCTGGATTTTCCTAATTCTACTAAATCAGCGGATACATCAAATGTTTTTTCAGCTTCTCTGTGAACACCTCCGATGCCTAAAATTTTACTCTTTTTATCGTTTTACAAATAAGTATAATAATTCATACCTCCTGTGGCGAAAATTGGAATATTTACTTTGTTAGCAACAAGAAGAGTTCCGGAAACGGTTGTCCCTCCGTTTTTCTTGTTACTAACAACATAAACCAAGTCTCTCCTTGAAGTTTTGATAGGTTTACTTGACTCAGTATCACCAAGCTGATTTATTTCTTTTTTTGTGAGTCCCACTTTGATTTTACCGTTTATTATAGCTATAGTTGCTGGTAAAGCGCCCTTAAAAAATAAATTATTACCCAAAAATATTTAAAAAAAGGATTTTCATGTGACAGCTCCTTAATATTTCAATCATTTGTATATACACCTCGTATAAAACAGGCCTTACCTGCCGTTTGACAACATTCTCTACTTGTAATGCACATTCTACATTTTGAGGACATGGCATGCCATGTGTTATAATTGTAGATTCTAACGCCACCACTGGATGTTTATTCTCTAAAGCGTGCTTCACTTCTTCACTTATTTCGATGGAATTGTGCGATAATTTTCTATTTACGAGACTAGCACGTGCACGTTTTGCGAGAAAATTTATTTGCCGAAACATTTTTATTTTACTTAGAAATATGATAGATACACACTATAGGTATCAAAATAAAGAAATGTTTTGAATAAATTTAAGTTCTGGGAATAATTAGATTAATATTAATCGTATTATTACTTATAACTGATAAGACAAGAAAAGAGTAACAAAGTGGCGTGCCTGTGAAAGTTTTAAAAAGGAAAGATGGAAGACGAGTTCATTTATACAATGCACCATCTGGTTTCGTTACAGGAACGTAATAAGCTCAACAATAAAAGCTGAGCATGTAAAAAATTTGTTCAGCTTTGGTGGGTAAAATATCACAGATCACAGTACAATAATCATAAGAAAGAAGAAGATTCGAGCCCTAACCTCAACTTATAAAAGTAAACAAAGTAATCTTAAATTACCTCCAAATTCATATTTATATTAATTTATCACTTCATTTTGATTTAGCGATGAATGAGTTGGGTGAAGACTTTAGTTTCGATATTGATAATGATTCTAGTGGTTCGGAAGACCAGGTGCAAATAACTCCTGCAGAAGTTATTGAGTTGATTGAAGAAGCTTGGGTAAATGAAAAATATGCCCCAGAAATTCTTCCTCACAAATCAGAAGTGGTAGATATCATTCTTGATCAAATATCCAATATGGAAGAGAATTTAAAAAATTTACCTAGTACAGATTTTACAAAAAGTATTTATCAACTCGAAGTAGATAGGCTTCGTTTTTTGGTTTCCAGTTATTTGAGAATAAGACTAGAAAAAATTGAAGTTCATGTTATTCATATATTAGCAGAAGAAGCTAAACGATTGGAAAGAGGAGACGATTTGTACTTGAGTAAGCAAGAACTTAAGTTTGCTAAGGAGTTTTCATTTAGTAAGTATTGCTTTAATAATTTTTATTAAAATAAAGTTTATGCTGCGATTTCCTTTTGCAGCAATGGATCTGTACTTTGAGAAATTAATGAGGTTCTATCCTGGCATGCCTGCTGATACATGGACAAATACAATTATCGAACCAAACAATAACAGTTTTGTATTTTTGAAGTCAAAAAATCGAGTAGAAGGTGTACTGATCGATAAAAATATCGCAGACAGTGATTTAATTGACTTTGATACTGGATCTCAAATGATTATTTCGTATAGTAGTGTGTCAGATTTAGTTAAAAAAGGTGATGTTCGCTTAATTTAATTTCTTTTATTTCTAGGATTAATAAAAACTATGTTATATTCGAAATGCATTTATTGACAGATATATAACATTTTTGTGATGTATCTAAACTTAGGAAACAAACACATATTGTCCTTAAAAACAACAAAACAAACCAAAATAATAATCCTTAAGTAAATTTTGTTTATAAAAATTACAAAATTGTTACTGGTAGTTTATTAAATCTTTGGTAAAATATAAATAAGTACCAAATAGTCCACGCTAAGTCCCTGAAGTGTATTGCGAGAACTTTGTAATTACAAAAGGAACCATCATCAGTATCTACAATGGAGGTATGTAACTTTCTTAGGAGAGGGTTAGGGGGTGACTGTTTGGAAGAAATAGGGGTTCTAGTTTGGAATATAAAGAGGGAAAGTGATTCTGGTAGATCA
>CAJUYH010012280.1:0-10198 GCA_910591685.1 Galerucella tenella | reverse complement strand
GACAGGAATGTCAAAATTTCCTAGCGATTTGCGGAAAATAATATTATTGAATAAAAAAATTGGAAATAAATCTAAGATGTGCTTTTATAGACTAATTTAATTATTTCACAGGTCCTCATAGTTCTCATTCAGAATCCAGATCAGAAGATGGCGTAACCAGAGGTGGATATTCGTATATTGATGCCAATGGAATACTGCAAAATGTTCACTATGTTGCGGATGCTATTCACGGGTTCCGAGTAGCAGCTTCAAATATTCCCGTTGACCCTTACCATTCTAGAACTGTATAATTAAACCAACTCTTTTTTTTTATATAAATATTAAAATAAATAAGCGACCACATAAGAATTAATAATAGTCTAAGAAAAAATTCTATTAAACCATAATTTTAATTGGAGGTTTTTTGTAATTTACTTTGAAATGTCTACAGACAAAACATACATCATGTTTGAACCATCTGAAAAAAAATGTTTCTTGGACTATAAATAAAACAATAATTGTTGCCTTTTTTGCTGTGGCTGTTGAACACAACACATAATAGGCAGAATTAATAAGTTGTGATCATAAATAATGAAAGTAAAACATTGTAAATTCCATTTTGAAAATGCCCGAACGTTTAACGACCGTCCGTGCGGTCCGAAAACAAAGGATACGTAATATTTAGAATCCTACAAGTTCATAATTCACTTGGAGATACGAAATCCACAATCACCCTAATAATGGTCACTCCTATACAACCTAAAAACAAATTTTACACATCGCCACAAATTTCAACTAGCCGTTAACATGGGCGGAACAGCTAACAGGGCATTTATCTTCAAACTATTTGCTTTAAGGTGCTTCTAAACAGACAAGGTAATATATTGACAATATTTTTAATGTGTCCCGGCCATATAGCTACACATGTTTTGTGTTGCCTATGCATTTAACCCTGGAGTGGACGCGTCGGGTCCCTCCGGCCAAAGGAGACTTTAATATTGTTGATGCTTTTGCAATAGAGGACATTGAGGTTTGTGCGCCTCAGTACCTTCAAGTTAGATTAGAATGTACGCTAATTAGTGGTTTCAGCGCTGTGAAGTGAATAGTATAGGTTCTAGGAGTGATATCGGTCTATTGGACCCAACGCGTCTGTTTGTGTTAGTTTTATTGTTGTGCACCAAAGTTATTCATATTATAAAATAGCTACACACAGGTAATAAGTTGCCGGACGATCGCTTAGCCAGCGAAAATACTCTGCAATTTTACTTTGTTTTGGTGTTCGTTTGTTGTTGTTGTTATGAAAATTTTGGAGGTGATGGTTTGTAAAATGACTAATATTTGGGCGAATGAAAAGATTATTGAGTTAATTAATAAAATACATTCACATCCCAAGTTATAGAATGTGGAAACAGGAATTTATAAAGACAGATATGCTAAAGAAGATGGATGGGCAGTTATCGCCAAAAAGTTTGGTATATCAGAAACTTGAGAGCTTATGCAAAGAATGTGGTGATAAACTAGTGAAATGGTAGTTTTAACTTGTTATCAAGAGACTTATTTTTAGACTTAGGTAATCTAAAGTTTCACGCTTAAGGTCGAATCCACAATCTACTCTTCTTTAACTTTGTGTTTAAAACAATATTGCCGAGATATATAGGGCAGATCCATATGCTACAATTGAAATGTTGTCATGCTGGCTGGACTATAGTTGCCAATATTGCAGTTATATATTGCACTAAAAATATTGCCCGTTTAGAAGGTGCTTTATAATTGTATTAAAATTAGTTGCAGCCAGTAAAAAACACACACTAACATAAAAAGTGGTATTAAACCATAAAATAGTGGATTCTTGAGCTGAAATTCCAGCAAATCAATGGATTGTTAATGTACCGGGTGTCCCAATAATGGCTCTCGGCCATATCTCGAGAACCGTTTATAGTGCAACTTCGGGAAAAAAAGTTATGACCTCGGGAAAAACCTGGAAACTATATACAGAGTTGTAGGTCCACCGCCAGAGGGCGTAATTAAATACCAAAAATTATAAAATGAATAATTTACAAATTTTGCCTTATTATTCAAGAAATTCAGTGTATATTTGATTTTATGATTTTATTCTATCTCTTCAAATAAGAGGTGGGGGGAAGCGGTTACTTTATTATGAAAAAACGCCTGTAATTCCAGTTCTAGTCCACCTATCTATGAAAACTTAATCTTTTTGAAGAGAGCTCCTTACTACCAATGTAAGAGTTATAATTTCGAAATAAACTAATGAGTAACCTATACGCTAGAGGGCGCTATTTATTTATTATAAAAACATTAGAGAATTATTTTAAGGACAGCAAAGGAAATAAACAGATTCAAAAAATACAATGTATTCTGTTCCTCAGTTACAATTTCCATTCTAATGCTTATCAACTTTCTCTAAACATTAGGTACACGCGTGATTTTCCCCCTATTATGTTATCACATTAAATATCTTTTGTTTTTACAAACGTTCTACGGTCGTTTCAGTTTTTGTTTCATGTTCTGTAACGTTATCATACTCGCTAAGGGTTTCCGCTGGCTGCACGTTATCAGGTTCAACTTGATTTTGTAGATTTGGGCTACTGGCAACCGTAAACAATGGTGTAGTTTCTTTAGTGTTTTCTTCTTTAATATTTTGAATATCGACAACCGGTTTCACGATAAGCATTGGACCATTATCGTCATCTAATATACAGTCACAGTCTATCTCACTACACTTGGGACATTTGTCCAAGAGATCGGATTTAATGGAACTTTTGAATTTCTGGAAAATAAGTTAAAATTTATTATGAATTTGTTAATGTTTTCAATCAATTAAAAATATTGGGAATCCATATGTAATTGAAAGCTTTGGAAATGACATTTAAAAAGTAGGACGAAGAAAAAGCAAATAATAGAAGACGTACTTGGAGCTTATGATAAGGATTTGAAGAACAGGACATGAAAGAAGCGAAGATGGACAGAAGCATAATAAACTGGCCTACAGCTAGAGAGAGACCAAGAAAACGCTAGAAAAATACTATAGAAAGGGAATGCAAATGAAATATTGGAATTTACTTTGAAATAAAAAATTAGAGTGGAAGAATATAAAGATGGATAAAGAGGATCACCCTGGAAAGCTAGTGCCAAAGAAATATTTGACGATGACCAGGAAAAACCTACGTTTAACAGTAGGATTTCTGACTGGCTACTGTCAACTAAGGAAACACCTCCATACTATGGAGCTTGTGGATACACCTCTATGCAGGATGTGTGAACAGGAAGATGAAACTGTCAGGCATGTCTCATGCGAATGTCCGGAGCTATCGTCAATAAGAGAGTGTGTGTTCGGTGAGTCTTGGCCTACACCTGCAGATATAAAGGAGATGTCTCCTAGTTACCTGTCCACCTTCCTGGGAATGAAAGGAAGGACGATGACCAAGGAGGATTACAATGGGTCACATGTGGCCTAAGTGATGTGAGCCTGCACTCACCCTCCCTACTCAACAGATATAACGATGGTGATGATATAAAGTACTAGCCTCCATTAATGTAGATCCTGGAGATTTCAAAACCACGAAAATCATCGAAATGGGAATGCAAAGAATCGACACTGCAGCTATGATCCATCCTAGCACCACCGCCCAAGTAGGATAATGGTATGCTCCATTGTTGTAAGTCGGTGGTTCGTAATCAATTATCAAAAACACCCATAAAGCGAATATCATCAGAGGTGTTGCTATTAACCAGCAAAACTTAATAAAATAACCAGGATGTCTTCCAGTCATAGTTTTCACATTCTTACACAATTTCCAAGCACCATAAAACCATGTTATAGCTATTACTTCGAAGAATGCAAGGTACATGATAGATATGGACGCTGCATAGTGGTCTACTAGCTGGAAGAAGTATATACCACCCTAAAAAGGAAAATAAGAATTAGGTACAGTCTAGTACTGGTATAGTTAAAGATTCTTACTTGAGTTACGTTGGGAATTCCGCATAAAAATGAGACAACGCAAATAACCAATACCAGAATCTCGTGACACATTAGATTCTTAGATATCCATCCAGGAAAACCGTCTTGAATGGACGTCACTACGACCTCCACAATGGCAAACTGCAAATTATCTTAATGAAATTTTATACAGCTGTTTTATCTAAAAAGATTTGTTTATTTACTTGGCTATTTAGAGCTAAACAAATCAGCATAAAGAAGAAAAGCACCGCCCATAATTGAGCTGCTGGCATCTTAGCTATAGCTTGAGGATACACGACAAATATCAGTCCTGGTCCTATTATGAAATATAAAAATACGAATTTCAGACAATGCTAATTGTTTATTCATTAATAGTCATACCGTCATCGATGACATCTTCTATTGATGTTCCTTGTTCGGTAGCTATATTTCCTATGGTTGCAAAAGCGAAAATTCCTACAATTAAACTAGTTATACTATTCACAAGCCACACTGCTACTGTATCTGGTAGAATACTATTATTGTACTTATTATAACTTGCGAAACAGATCATTGATCCAAAGGCACAACCCATTGAGTTGAAAGTTTGACTAGCTGCGTTCACCCAAACCTAAATAAGTATAAAAAAAGAAAATATAAATATGATTAGCTGACAAATAAGAATATATTTTTGGTATTCACTCACTTACCTCTGCATTAAGAAGCAGCTCGAATTTAGGTTTGAAAAAATATCTCATTCCCATATCGGCTCCCTCTAGTGTCAAAGATTTAATGAGTAAAATAACAATTATTACAAAAGGGAATGTTGCTGTGAAATAACGAACTTTCGCAGATGATTTTATGCTTTTCCATATGGCAAAATAAATCAAGATCCAGGCGCATATCAAGCATGCTACTAACTCCCATCTAAGAACGTTAGAATCTTCGATTCCTTTGCCTATTTGAAGAACTTTGATGCTAAAAAGAATGTTATAAAAGGGTTATTCCACGTCAAATCGATCCTCTTAAGATTTGGACAAACTTGAACAAAATTCGTCCAAATCTAAAGTGGTGAATTGGACCAAAAATAATGCAGTGGCTAATTACATTTCTCGATAGAAACTTACTCGTAAAACTCTTCAGCAGGCGAATGAGTGAATTGACGTTTAGAGTCGTTACGGAGGCGTTTACTTTGGTCCCAGCAATATTCTGTATTCCATCTATGTCCACAGTCTGCCCATGGTTGATTCACTCTGAACGATGTGAAGAAATAAAAAATGCCGTACGCTATTATCACACTATAATACGTTGAAAGGAGAAAGGAAATCACCACACTACCAATACCAGTTCCTAGCATGAAATAAAAACAAGTTTAGTCTTGTTATTGAATTGTTGGGTTGAAAAAATAATAGTGAAGGTGTAGTTGTGACTGATTACTTTCTCAACTACATTTTTGGAAGCCTCTGAATCGTGAGATATATGCCTACAATAGGCAAATTGCGTGAGAGATGCGGGTTTTTACGCTACAGTTCATTTGTGGATTGAAACAGGATTTCCCTTCCTTTTCTTGAAAAATTCCACATAAAATGTATCATCAAAGTAGAGGGTGTAGCAATCCGAAGTCTTCAATTCTGCTTTTATTAACAAGAGCCTTGGAAAGTTCCATCTCGTTGCCTAGCCCTTCTGTATGTTACCTGATTTTCTGTTAAATTCCTTTTTGAAAGGCTAGATGTTTTATTATACCCTACACTAGGGTTAAAAAATGTTATAACGATGTTTATACACACCTTTAAACAAAGGACACAAATGTCCAAGAGCTCCGATTGGACCTCGACCTGTAAACTGTCCTACAGCTAATTCCATGTACAGCATTGGCCCACCAATAAATATCATAATAATTGCATATGGAATAAGAAAAACAGCTGAAACAGTGAAATAACTAATAAAGACAATAACCATGGAGTAAGACCCCTTGTTCAAGGAGTGTTGTTAGAGTCCGTTTCATTAGAGAACGGACCACTGACAGATGAAATGTGCGCAAAAACAACGCCAACACGCAAACAAACTGAAGTGCAAACAAACTGAAGTGGCAACCCAAACAGAGCGCACGACGCCACTTAATGAGGTGAAAATGAATTCTCACTTCAGTTTGTTTGCGTGTTGGCATTGTTTTTGCGCACATTTCATCTGTCAGTGGTCCGTTCTCTAATGAAACGTTGTAGTTATTAATACATTACCTCCTCCACTTTTGTAACATAAATAAGGAAATCTCCATATTGAGCCGAGTCCAACACTGTAACCAATAGAAGCAAGGACAAACTGTAACTTATTCGACCATTGTTGTCTTCTTGGTTTCACAAAATCCCCGTTTTCTTCGTCACCGCTATCGTCGTCTGTATCATTGTCAACGGTGTTATATACTTCTGGAGGTCTGTAACGAAATAGATAATGCATCAGGTACTATTTTTTTCTGCACGTGTTTCTATCGGACCAGAACCCACAATTGGCATCGCAATAAGTTTTGCCAAACAAACACTAAATACCTGGACAGCAAGAAGAGCTTTAGACTTCTGGCATAATTTACCAGGATTGGTTCATTCAAAGGCTTTTATACATCCTTCGAAGTATGTCTCCAAACAAATGTTAGACTATAGCAGGCATGACCTACGTTGTCTAACAGGCCTTTTAACAGGCCACTGTCATCTGAATCATCATATGCTAAAACTTGGACTGTCGGAAGATCCGACTTGCCGTCTTTGTTTGGAAGATGACGAAACAGCAGAGCATATAATTTGTGCCTGCCCCGCCGCGGCTCGAATCAGGTATCTGATGTTTGGCGCCCTCGGACCTGAAATATCATTCACCAAATAAAATAATCGGCTTTGTTAAGAAGCTGAATTTGTTTGGTGAAATCTGAATAGGTGTGAGCCACAATAGACTCTTGTGAGTCGCAGTGGAGGGCCTTATAGACCCACTCACCACAAACCTAACCTAACCTAACCTATAATTGTACAATCAATGTACATAAGTAATAATTATAATGTATCTATCCATATTATTTTTTAATATTGTATGTACTAATGGCTGCAGAAAAAAATATTGTACGTAACGCTAACCGAAAGTGATTTCACGGGACTCGCCCTGGAAACTGCCTACTCATCCCGTAAAATATCACTTTCGGGACTTGTTACCTTTATTATTCATAAAACAGAAAACCTATTGGAGCAGTTTTGACCTGCATCTGCATATTCACCAACATAATTTGTATTTTTCATTTTGTAGGTGTCGGTAGTACTCGAGCTGTAGTTATCAACAATATTATTCTATTTTTTATCGTGATTTTGTTATCTTCAATCGTAATTTTCAAATAAAAATAATAATAACTTCATGTTTATTATAATTGTTTTGTATAAATAAATTAATGTGTAAAATATATGGAATAACATAAAAATACCTATTTCGTGTATCAATAATGTATTATTCTACTTTATTTAGTTTTAATACGCACGCCCATGCTCTGTTATATTTTGTGTTGGTACCTATTTAAAAATTAAAATATTATTCAAGTTTTCTATATGGCTTATATTATTTTTCTTTAATTTAACGTGCATTTGCGCCGGTAGAAACAAAAACAGACTCGCCGTATCAGTTAACTTGTTTTTTTTGACAAAAAACATTACGATGGCTATGAGTAACACACACAAAGCTAGATTTATTGCTAATAAGAATTTTATAATCGAAGGTCGCGTAGGTCGGGAGTGCATTTTTCGGGAAAAAGACTTTGATTTACTATAAACAAGTTTAATCTTGTGATTATAGTGACTTTGATAGAGAAGATATATTGTTTTACGAACAATTTGGTGAAAATAATGGTAAAATTGCTGCAGAAAGAACGTCTTTCGTCGATGTGTGTTAGGTAAGTTTTTAAAATTGTTAACAAATTAACTGTTTTAACCCTCACTGTTCAAATATGTCCATAGTTATTAAATTAAATTAATATAATCGCCAGGAAAAAATTGGAAATTGATATATACATAGAAAAATACAGGAAATTTTTTTTTACGATTTCCACCGTCAATTTCCGGACATATTTTATACAAAAGATAGTTTTTCCACTACTATCCGTGAAGTTGACAATTATTGCTTTTTCTAGCCAAGTGAGAAGTTGAACTTTCATTATTTTTCAATTATTGTATTAACTTTGTATACCCAGGAGGTTGTCTTTAATAGGACATGGCCACGACAGTTGACAGTTGACAGTTGACAATACCTTGGTGGTGAAACGATAAACAATAGACACGATGAAAAATTATCAAACAACAAACAACTATTAACCTATATTATGTATTATTAAATATGCAAGCTTAACAATGGAAATAACCTTAAGAGTACACTGAAGCAAAACCAACTAAACTCAAACACGATCTATCATTATAAATCAGCATAACCTCACTATTGAGTACCACGTGTTCTGAACGATTTGCTTATTGTTTTACCACCAGACTCCTGTCAAAATGGTTTGTTACGTCACATGAACATGCCATATATAGGTACTTGCTGCTTGAAATTACCTATCAAGATAATATTATTTGAATAAAAATGCCATTAGTTTAAAATTCGCATGGAAAAGTATTCAAAATAGTACATTAAGTATCAAGTGTCAAAAACGTTACGTCGTTTCATAAGGCACTCGCTCTGTGACTAAAGATTTTTTTGCCACAAGCTGCTTACTATACTTTTTCTACGATCGCAGGAAAAAAAGATAATATACTATATTATTTTAATTATATTTAAAAATGACAGACAATGACTGACGTGTCATTGAAAAATCAAATGACACAGAATTACAAAATTATCACGGAATATTAAATAGAAATAAAGATAAACGAGATGTGACTTTTCGTAGCGTGTTTGTGACGTTTTGCGAATGTCAAACCCGTGTTTCAGATGCGGTTTTAGTGAAGGAATTAGAAATAGTAGTTTTTACAACTAGTTAGCAAAGCGTCACTTTTCTCACTAGCGCAGAAGTTTAAGGCGAGTGCCGCAAATCTGGCGAGTGGGGAAAGTGATTTGCGTACAAGTTGTACACAATATTTTTTCTACAACCTTATTGATCAATTAAAAAAATGCAGTTATTCATATCGTTATTTTTTTCAACTTTGAAGAACTTACAATATGAAAATGAATATAAAAATCAGTTGAGTGTATAATTAATTGCAAAATTTAAAAAAAATTGGATTATTATATTATTATTATTTTGATCTTGGTTCATAATTCCTAAAATAATGCTTAATGAATAATGAAATAAATAATGTACTCACTTTTAAAAAATGCACTATAAGGTTGAATTGTCAAAAAAAGTTGACAGATCATAGGTAGGTTTGTTTGACATTTCGGTGTGGAAAAGTGCCCTAGCGTGTACTTTTCGCATTACTTTTCAAAAGAATTAAGAAAAGGTCTGCTTTGCGTAAAAAAATTTATGTTGAAAGCGTGTTTTGCATAGTGGTTGTAGGAAAAATATAATTCAATTATTTTAATTTATATTCATTGAAAATCTTTCACGAACAGAAAAGAAAAATAAGTCAGATTAACGGGCGATCAAAAACAAACTCTTGAAGGAAAAATGGAGTACTAAAATGAAATATTAAAAAACCTGATGAAACGTTCTTTGATCTCAATACTTTCCCGCTACCTTAACGAATATTCCATCTTAAAACCTTCGTTTGTGAAAAAAGAATAACCCAATCCTTTATTCGTTTTCTTGCTTATAAAGTTGATCTAGAAAATACGAAAACTCCCTCTTTTATAAATCACTTCAATTCGCAGAGCTGAAAGCAAAAGCCGAGCGTTAAAGCCATATTGGTAAAACAGGAAATTATAAGTTTATGATCAATTTCGAGTTTCTGTGAGATATTTATGAGGGCACGTAAACGTTAAATTTCTACACACCTGCTGCCAAGTAGTTCGAGTATTTACACACCGTTTTATGAAACTTCGTATTAAAATTCATAGAATTAGTTTAATATGGTAATATTTTTATTTTCATTGTTTCTCGCACACCTTAAAATGAATAAATTTTAATAAGTGGTACAATTACAGCAAGTAGGTATGTCAAATGGAACATGTTCATATCTAACAAGTATTTGTCAAACTTTATGTGGATTATTCTTTGTTACTTTATCAAAATAAATATATATTTATCATCCGTATAAGTATGTACAAAAAGTACGAGGAGTAATAAACCCTGATTAAGTATGC
>CAJUYH010012279.1:0-10199 GCA_910591685.1 Galerucella tenella | reverse complement strand
TTCGGGTGGATCATCAGGGTCACTCTCATCTCGTTCTTGGGTTAAGTCATCTTGGGTCTGAAAAGGAACAAAATAATTAGCTACATTGTTTGAACCAAGTAGTATATTTTGTACATTGTGCAGTACACGATTATATAAAGTTTTTCTGTACTTTATTAATTATTTTCAGGTACCAAATAACGGAGAAGGGTGGAATGATGTGGCCGAAGGGTTTTACTCTAAATGGAACTACCCAAATTGCATAGGAGCCCTCGATGGAAAGCATGTTGTGCTTCAAGCTCCAGCCAATAGTGGTAGCCTGTATTACAATTATAAAGGAACTTTCAGCATTGTTTTAATGGCACTATGTGACGCAAACTACAGCTTTTTATTTGTTGACGTAGGCGTTCAGGGCCGTGAATGTGATGCCGGTGTTTTTTTGGATACAGAACTATATGCTGCGCTGTATCAAAACAAACTGAACATTCCTAATGGACGGTGTTTACCAGGAAGAAGCGTGGAAATTCCGTATGTGATAGCTGCCGACTATGCGTTTGCTCTATCAGAAAGATTGATGAAACCGTTTGTGGGAAGACATGTAAAGGGCACCATTGAAAGAGCCTTTAACTATAGGCATTCAAGAGCAAGGAGGGTAATTGAAAATGTTTTCGGGATAATGAGTAGCGTTTTTCGAGTACTTAGAAAACCCATCCTACTTCAACCAGAATCAGCTAAATGGGTGACACTGAGCTGTGCTTATCTGCATAATTTTTTAAGAAAAAATTCTTCGGCTAATATCTACAGCTCCGCCCAGACTTTTGACTCTGAAGACAGCAATGGAAATGTCATCAACGGCACTTGGAGGAGTGAAGGACAGGAACTTACCGGACTTCGATGGTGCAAAAATAAAGGGGAAAATCCCGGTGTATTTGTTCGTCAAGAACTGGCTCACTTTTTTCACAGTCGGCCATTGCCATGGCAGCAACGATATGCTTAGGACGGCAAAGTGTATTATTATCAAGTTATTATTAAGTGTATTATTACGGCAGTGTATATTATTATTATTATTAGTATTATTAGTGTATTATTAAGTGTATTATTTTCTTCACTAGCGCCCAAAACGGGCTAAACTAATCATTTTGTTACTATAGAAACTAAGAATGGTTGTATACCTTTCATAAATACTGTAAAATATTAATCATATTTTGGCAAGACACCATTTATTTAACTGGTGTGCCCTTTCATTGACCAAAAGTAATATTATACTAGTATTATATTGCTTAATGATATGATATTATAAAACATGCATAATAAAAGAAAGTATACCAGCATTGTTGTATTGTACTTGATTTTGGTTTTAAACCATATACTTTCCGCAATATTTTTTTTTATTTTGATGTTGAAATAAAATTAAAATCAAAAGATTTAAACAAAAATCATCAACATATATTCAATATTGTACTTACCAAATTTAAATTCAGTGAACTCGTGTGTGGTAGATTCTCAGTCGAGTTGCTCAGAAAGCTTAAAAGTGAGTAGTAACACCATTTAGGCACGTAGACGTCACTGGCACCTGCCCCACTCTTCTTGCTTTTCTCAATCTTCGTTTTTTCCCTGAGATACTGCGAACGAATATTATGAAGTTTATTTTCTATTTCATCACTTTTTGACCCTAATGCTTCAGCAATTCGTTGCAGGGCATCAACACGGCTGTTTGAGTTTTTGTGATGTGAGCTTCGAACATTCCACAAAACAGACTCCTGTTCAAACAGTTCGATTAGTTTGGTAGTACGGCATTTGGTTCACTCCATTACAGTGATAATACGTACCAATTAACAGGGAAGAACTACACAAAACAAAACACAGACACACACGATCCACGCGAAACACACGTTGGAATCTGAGACAGAGGGGTTAGATTTCGTTAACTTAAGGGATGTTTTTTAATGCATCACATATGTAAGTTTCATAGGTTACAAACTTGAGTATCAAAACTTCATTCCTTAAGTTATCAGTGTCCAAATGCGTAAAAAAGCTAATCATTGGACTTTATAATAAACCATGGATTTTATACTATTATTTTATACCTCCACGGTTAATAGCGGTTACTTTGTTTACATTGATAAGAGGGTCGGCCATGTACGTCCTGCAGTTCAGTTGAAATTGGCTTCAAGAAAATCAACTATCGCTCCCTCCACTCCCTTCCTAGCTCCATGGTCAGAAGGATGTAAACAGTGGTCTGCGCATTCGCAAGTCCCGGGCACAAGTCGGAGGCCGTTTCCAATCTCCGGGCACAAGTCGCGGGCACATGTTTTGTCGCGCAGTCGGCTGCAACATTTTTGTCAAGGGCACTTGTGACGCGACGTGTGCCAGACCGTTTCCATTCTGCAACTTGTGCCGGGCACATGTGCCCGGCACAAGTTGCAGAGAGTTTTGTTGTAATGGAAACGGGGCTTAATGGTTACTTCCAAGTCGAATTGGTAGTTTACCGGAAAGAAAAAGTCTCGGAAGGCGTTGCTGAAAGCTTGCCAGCTGAACCAGTATTTTCGGTTGTTCCGGAACCAAAGTGCTGGTATTCCTTGTAAGAGCTCCGGCATAGCTTGCAGAAGACGGTCCGGTGGTATGGCCTGTGATTCTCAGATCTCTTCAAGCCTCTCAAGGAAAGCAGCGGGGTCTCCATTCCCATTAAAGCTGATTCGCCAATCTTGGGTTCTCAGCGGCAACATTTTCGGTCCAGAGCTTGGTTCGGTTACAGGTTGTACTCCTATTATCGAGCCGTGGAGCGCACTTGTCATGACCGGTTCTCCTGCACTGGTCACGGTGACAGTAGGTGTTGTCGTGGGGGCTGGAATTCTTTCAGATATATTTGGAAATACAAAAGGCATCGATGTAGTCGGTACGGGTGAAGGACGGCCTTCTCGGATGAATTGTATGAGTCGGCGTCTCTGGTCATCTACGGTACCTGGTATCACTAGTCTAAACTTAGCTAGCTCTGCCTCCAGTTCGTCTTTTCTCAGGAGGTACACCGATCCAATGCGGGTGTCGGTCGATTCCTCCTTCGGTAGCGGGTTCTGGGCGGCGGTAGCTTCGTGCGGATTGCTAGTAGGTTCGGTCTTCTTCAGAGGTATCTTTTTGGTATCGGAATTGGTACGTCTTACTTATTCAACGGTCAGAAACTTCCTCCCTTACTTCTAGAGCTCGAATCTCGAGACTGGTTCGTCTAAACGGTGAACGGTTGGTGGGGATCGATTCTGCGCACTCGAAAACCTATAAAATGAGGTGTCACTCGGTAGGGTGCCCCCTCTTCTGGGCAAAAGTTGACAATCTGTCAAAATGACAGGTCTGCGGATTTTGACGGATTTGTATGTAGGAAGGTCTCCTGAGATTTTTGCAGTGCTTTTCAGTTACCTACTATGACGAGATCACTTTCCTCAACTCCAGAACGGTTTTCTCTTGACTATCGGTAATCAGTGAACTCGATACGCCATAAAAACGGTCCCTGCTCGGGCGCCAAATTTGTAACGTCCTTTCCGTCGCTACTCGTTTATTTGACGCCTAAACTCTGGTAACGGATGCCTCGGGCGCCAGTTTTTTAAAGTGGTGTGCTCCACTTGCTCCGGGCAGCGTCAGTGAAGAAGGAAAATACACCAGGGGTCAATATGGTGTTGACGAATGCACTGTAGCCGGTGAAAAAGATTTTACCTGTCCTCCTGGATTGCCAACCTGGGTATTCGCTGCTGTATTTTTCCTCGGAGTTGCAAGAAGTTGAAGGAAAACAATGCTTATTCTCAATATATTTATTAAATGCTCTAATAACAAAATTAACACAAAATTACTACCCTAAAAGCGCCAAACTACGGGTTATTACTACGAGGAACGGGGTGTGCAAGCGAAAGCGGGTGCATGCTCAAGCGAAAAGTTAATCGTGCGCAAACAAAGCTCTCGACCAGTCAAAGTTCTACGGCAGATAGTCCAAGAGCTAGTAACACGTGTTTCATGAAGTGTTTGATGCACCTTGAAATTTTGTGCTATAGTATCGAATGGATAGCTGAGCAGGTGAGCAAGTGTTGGCAAGCCCTACCTGGGGACACCAGGTACTGCGCATAGGAGAAAAGTATAAAAAAATTTAGCCCAAAAAAAGTGTTTGATTCAGAGGCCAACAAACAGAAATCTAAATTTTAAAGCATATAAAATATATAATTAAAAAGGCAGACACTTTTGAGGGGGTTAACATACAGGGTGGGGAAATCTTCTGACATCGGAGGATTACATCGTTGTGGTGATAGATAGAACTTCATAGTTTTGTGTGAGCTAATACAGTTACTGAGAGCACATTTTGAAAATACTTTCGATTCTACAGGGTGTTCCAAAACTACGTAGCAGTACTAACTTACATTTTTTTTAAAGGAACGTACTATATTTTGTTTAAGAATCGAAAAGATATCACCGAGAGCGTTACAAAAATATAGCACTCTAATATATTATAAGGGTGTTTTACAAAGATATGGCCAATTGTTAGCAAAAAAGACCTCCTCTTTAACACTCTGCAGAACAGTAAATTAAAATAAATCAACAGGTCTTTGTGTTCAAATGTCATACACACATCATTGGCTGTGCTCAGTATTAATTACTTTTTCCATCTGTGGCTTCTTTAATACAGGGTGAAACAAAACGCAAATCAAGCAATATCTCAAAATTTTTGAATGAATCACCCTATAAGTCTTTTTACAATTTGTTAGTACAATTAATAAACTTTTAAACGATATAGTAAACTTAGGGCATTAGTTAATGGAAAATCGTAGATATTTTATGATAATGGTCAAAAACAAGTATTTTACATACACAAATTAAATGGTATTAAATTTTTACTTGCAACATCTTGTGAATTTTAACATTTCTAAGGCATAAATTCTGATCGTAATTTTGGATGCATCTAAATTATCTTTGACTTCTACTCTTACCATTAGAGGAAGGAAAGAAGAAATTATGTTGGAAGAAATATTTTTGTTTACTGTAAGAAGGCTAATGTCATTATAGTAGGTACTAATAAATATAAAAGCAGTTTGTAGTCTTTACGAAATAATTACTCAAGTCACCACAAACAGTATATCTTAGTTATGGAAAATGCAAGCTTGTAATTTTTAGTAAACATTTTATGCGTTGTTGTGAGCGTTATGCGTTGTTGTGAGCAGTTTTTCTTTTCCCCCGGTATATGAACGGTTGGCTGAAGGCACTAACACGACTACCACTGAGATGTGAAAACTCAGAGCCCTCAATGGCAGTTTCGCGACTACTACTGAGATGTGAAAACTCAGCGCCCCCAGTAGCAGTTTCCTTTCCCTCGGTATATCAACGGGTGGCTGAAGGCTCAAACATAGAAATGCGACGGTTGAGAACATTACCCAAGTTCTAAGCAAAACTCACCATGGAATATGTGCTGCGGTCACGTACAGAACTGACCTACAGCTCCTAAAACAAATACTTATATACTGAGTTTCTCCCACCCAGTTTCAGTCGGACTAGCGCAGAAACCCTAAATAAATAAATAATTAAATATTGCGAAACTTACTCTGGTTCGGTTCTCGGCTGCTCTGTAGACGGCGTCGTGTTCTTCTTGCTGCTATGTCGGCGGACTAACCCTGCCTTTCGTTTCGGTAGCATGCCTTTTAGTGCTACCAGTAAAGTATACGTCGGTGTATTATTCGGCGTGGGCGGCTGGCCTACTACAGAGCTGTCAGAGTTTTATCGGCGCGCGGAGGTGATACAATCTTTGTAAAAACTAATATCGCGGAAGAATTAAACATTATATTAAAACCGGGCTATTTTTCTGATAACATACGAAAAAGAATCACATTTTTACGTTCAAAAATAACCGAAATACAAATTTACATATAAAACCGGAATAATTGTTGCATTTGCAAATCTGAAAATTAGTAACCTCGTTACAATATGACAACTCAAAAATTCGAAAACTCACACAGCTAACAGTCACAAAAAAACACCTTATATCAACAGATATAGCCATGAGAATATTTTTTTATGATTTTAACAATAAAGTCCTCGTATCAGCTGCGGTACGGTAAATAAAATAAATGAAATATTCAATGAAACTGGTGCAGTATCAAAAATGATGTTTAAAAGTAATCCTGTACAAAGACGAAACAGGAATGACAGTAATGATCAAATCATTTTAGATTATTTCGGAAAAATCCTAATGCCAGTATAAGGAATGCCACCTTAAATTTGAATATTCCACGATAAACTATTCGGAGATGTCTCAGGGCGAAGAATATTAAACCTTTCAAGCCAAAATTTTTACGTACACTGCAAGAAGGCGACGAAGCAAGACGTCTGGAATATTGTTTATGGGCCTAAGGGGAATATTTAAACAATATAAACTTCCTACAAGATATTTTATATACCGACAAAGCCACTTTCACTACAAATGGAGTAGTGTCATCACAGAATTGTCGCTATTGGGCAGCGAATAATCCTAACTGGGTAATAAACTGTAAAAGCCAGCATTCCCAAAAAATCAACGTCTGGTGTGGGATATTGAACGAACGAATTACTGGTCCTTTCTTTTTTGAGGAAAACATTAATGCGCAGGGGTTTCAAGAATTTTTAAACACAGAGTTTTGGGATGCTATTCACGAACTGCCAATCAATGAACGATCAAATTTAATTGTCCAATTAGATGGGTGTTCAGTTCATTTTGCCAGAGCTGTGAGGCAATGGCTTAACGAACATTTTCCAAACTGATGGATAGGCCGCGGTAGTCCGTTTATATAGTGGCCACCCAGATCTACAGACCCCACAGTTTTGGACTTTTTTCTCTGGGGACTTCTCACACAAAAGATTTACAAAAACCGCTAAAGAGATAGAAATGAACTTTGTGCAAGAGTTCGACAGGTATGTGCAGATATTGCCCCACATGAACAAAGGAACATAATCAGAAACATTCGGAAGCGCTACGACAAATGTATCGAAATACGTGGTGGATTAGTAGAGGCTCCTAGAATATGAGTTTGAATTAATTGTTGCACTGAATCGAAACATTTCATTGATTAGTTTTCATAAATACGTTATATTTAATTTACGATAAGTTTGCAATAACAAAACATGACATGCTTTACATCGTTGCAACGTTGTAATTTTTTTCCAGCAGTGGGCAAAAAATGATGTTGATAAGTTGTTTATTGTATGATTACATTCAACTCAAAAATAAAAGCGAAAATTATAAAATTTTGATAAGTAAATACATAAATTCCAAGATGTCCAAGTTTGAAACCATAAGTTTAACTGAAAAATGTTATCTTCATGCACACGTTGTTGTTATTGCAGTATTAAGTAACAATGTATTTATTAAAAACTTACATCTCTCACAGAAGTAATATGAATTAGCGGTCCACCGTTATCTCGTTATCTCTCAAAAAATGATATTAGGGATGCTACTATCTCCTTGCAACCACTTGATAAAGACTCATGCATTGCGACGCAGTGTTCGATACTCTCTTTTAAGTAGTTGTGAAAATAACAGATTATATCTTTCACAGTAAATAACAAACCATAAAATGCGAATGAAAACGACAAACCAACACAAGAAAATCTGATAAAATTGTCTGATTTTTACAACATAAGTCTGGCAACCCCGGACACGGTAGCCAACTTTTGGACCGTAAAACCCCCCTTTATATGATTAATTATTCCATTCACACTTTGGATATTTGGATTTTGTTCAGTGCCTGCAATTGTTACTACAAATGTCAAAATTGCAAACTTATCGTAAATGAACTATAATTAAAATTTTTTCCTTCATTATTAGTTGAATTGTGTGAGTAATTCCGTTATTTTCATTAAAAAAAATTCACGCTATTTGTTTTTTTTTTCATCTGGCGGCACTTTATTGTTGAAATCATGAAAAAATATTCTCATGGCTATATCTGTTGATATAGGGTGTTTTTTTTGTGACTGTTAGCTGTGTGAGTTTTCAATTTTTGAGTTGTCATAAGTTTGTTATTAATGGATATTTTTTCATGAAATTTTGGTCACACCTGTTTAGAGGCACTCTGAATCCAGTGGCCTAATGATTTTCTCAATAAAAAAATCGCTAATGAAAATCTCGATTTTCGACCAAGAAAAATATCGTAGTATACCCTGAAAATTGGAATGAACATTTCAAATTTTGTCCCAAGGTAGACCTTTTAGTACTTGACATTTCAAAAAAAAAAAAATATATTTTTTTTTATTTTAGCTTAACGTGCCTCGACAGCGCTGGTCATTGGCACAGAAAAAATAAATACAGATATTTACATAATTATTAGAAATATTTAAATTAGAAGTCTAATGTTGCCATATTCGTAGCAAATTTTTGCGAAAATAGCGATATTTTTTACTTTCAAACGTATCAGTGACTTTTTTGTAGCGACTATGTTTCAATTAATATGCGATTACGAAATCATAGCATTTGTTTTTATATTCAAATAAGATATAATAATTAGGAGACGGATGGTACTGATTTTAGGTTGAATTGATGTCTGCACCTAATATGGTGCTAGACTTCTTCCCCCACAAATCGATCGTTCTGGTCAAAATCTTTCATTTTATTTTTTCGAATGTATATTGAATGTTATGTACCTACTTTATGTTTTCTTCCAGTCATATCGTTAAAATGAAGTAGAGTTTATTTATTTGGTTCTGTTACCGTTTTAATACATGTATATCTATTATAGTGAAATATTTTCCTAAATATTATTCGACATTGTAGAAGAGACGATTTGATTTATTAATTTTGGCGTAATTTCTGATAATCTTAAAATGTGATTGACTAACGAGAGTGATTTTTTTTTCATTCTTCACTGGTGTGAAAAATTTATATCATTATTCAGCTAAATACTTATGTGAGAATAATTTGTCCATCATTATATAATCGTGAAGAATAGCATATTTTCCAACGAGTGTAGAATCATGGCCTTCTACAAAAGTAAAAGACTATATTTTTCCCACGACTATGAATAAAAATAATTCAATTGGAAATCGAACCTCGACCGTCCGCGCAAGGTTTAAGTGTCTCTACCACTGAGCTATCGACCACATTTATAAATAAATATTTGAAGAACATATACAGTGTGGAAACCACTTATGGAATATTTTAGAGAATTATGAAAAATGCCGAGACACGTCAACTTTTGAATTAAGTTGTGCGTTATGTAAACATACATTTAAATGTACAGGGTGATTCACGCAAGTGTGCCATAGTCGATGTTTTTTTTAATGAAACACCCTGTATATTTGCATATTTTTGAAATCCTCTTAATGAGTCGATTCCAACAAACTAAATAATGTATGGTCAATTATAAATTATACAGGGTGAAATTTTAAAATTAATAATTCATTACACTTGAAATATTGGTACTTTCTCAAATTAGCTAAATATGGATTTATCAAAAATCTGAACTGGTTATTAGACTTATTTGTTTATTAAACAAAATCTGCTACGCCCATGAATTTTATCATAAATACCTAAAAATTGCTTAATTCAGAGAACTTGGACATGTCAAACCATTAAAGAGAAAACCACACTTCGTTGAAGATGATGTGAAAGTGGATATTTTGTTAAGTGTCGAAGAGAATCCAACTTCAAGTACACGTCAAATTGCCCGTGAAAATAATGTTAGTCATACAACTGTTCTAAGATGTCTTCATAAAGAAAAACTTCATCCCTACAAATGAACTTTTGTGTATAAGTTAGCAGAAGACGATCCAGATCGTAGAATGGATTTCTGCGAAAGATTGATGAATAAGTTGAACAGAAATGAGATAGCTCTTGGTACCATTCTTTTTTTTGACGAATCAATATTCACATTTGATGGAAAGGTGAACCGACAGAACTGTAGATATTGGTCAGCAGAGAATTCTAATTGGATGCTTGAGACACATACACAGTACCCTCGAAAGGTACCGGTATCATAGGGCCGGTATCATAGGCGACCATATTATTGGTCCTATATTTATAGATGAAAATTTGACAGCAGAAAAATATTCAAATATGCGTAGGAATGAAGTTATTCCTGCGTTGGCAAACTTATATCCCAACGCAATAGATCCTAGCTTCCCGAATGAAAATGTTTGGTTCCAGCAAGACGGGGCAACACCCCATTATGCTTTAATGGTAAGTCAAGAAAACATATTTGTATTCTGTGTAAATATTAATTTATTAA
>CAJUYH010012278.1:0-10199 GCA_910591685.1 Galerucella tenella | reverse complement strand
GGTTCCTAGAAATTTCGTATAACTCGAAAAATAAACATCAGTACCCTGATAAATTCCTCTGATAAAATATTCATCTTTGAAAGCAGCTCATCTGGACACTCAGAATCAATTGCTAATGTTGTGTCATCTGCATATAGTATCAAGTTATTTGTGCTAACATATTTAGAAAGATCGTTTACGTATAATCATAATAGAGTTACTCTTAAGTGGGTTCCGGTGCACAAGGGTGTTGTAGGAAAGGAAAAGGCAGACACCGTAGCAACGCTAGGGTCCGGAACTGCATGCACTGGTTCTGAACCAGTATTTGGGATATTAGAAACTGCTGCACGTGGTTGTACGTCTCGGCGGATTCAAACTGAACATCAGTCGTACTGGAGACACGTTGCAAAACAGGAACACAGCAAACTCCTGGTCAAACCAACCCTCGGAGACACTGACTAATGAAATATTAAACCTTGGCAGGGGCCAGATAAGGGTTATGGCGGGTTTACCCTAAGGAACCTATCTGTCGGTTGTGTATGGAAAAGGAGGATTTCTCCAAGAGGGGCCTTGTAAAAAGGCTGTTGATCCTGATAAGAGCAGTAAAACCCTAAAGGCTGAGGTGTCGGAAACTAGAATCCTCTGACTGATGGCATCGATCCAAACCATCAATCAAACAAACATTATTTTGACCAATTTTCATCATTTTTTCAAGATCAAGAGCTGGCAGTTTGACTTACAAATATATTCATCACATACAGAGTGAGTTTTAGATATGGAACGCGTTAATCATCTCCGAAAAAGCTTTCACAGTTGTTTTTTTTCATCTTTGAAACGTGAGAGCTTTGTATAAAGTCGATTTTTCTCAAGAACGGTTCATAATAGCAAATTCAAACAAGAGAACATTTTTTTGGAAAATATCTTACAGCATTTGAATTGAGATTAGCTTTAGAAACCGACTTAACAGCGTGACTTTTAAAGGGCGCTAGCTCACTTAGGAGAAGCTTTTGTATAAAGGCAAATTAGATTAGATCGACATAATCACATCTAGTATCTGTAGTTTGCAAACGGATGTTTCATATTGAATGATATATTAATTTCAAGCGTATTAACAAGGGTGATTAACGATCGAAATAATTCAATGTTCCAGAATATTATTTGCCCTTACTAATATATTAATATTTCCTTTAATCTGATATTACAGTGAACAGCTGCACATTCCAGCAGCTTATGGTAACTTTCAGGTATGTTTGGTTGCCTATTCCAAAATAATGTATTTATAGCACATTATTCATTATAGGGGTCATCAATAAATTATTTTGTGTATATTTGGTGGCTCATACCGAAATGGTTTGTTTATGGGAAATTGTGGGGTCATTACTCATTATTAAATTATGTTGTCTACATTAAAATAGTCAAAAAATGCACGGCACGGTATATTACCTCACAATATATTTCAAATTAAATTATATATTGTAATATATTCACACTAAAATCTACTCTAACCTTCAATTATTGCTATTAAAAAATATGTTTGGTGCTAGTTCTTACACAATATTATTAGTTAAGACGAAATATATTTGTTTTTAGAAACAAAAGTGAAAACGTTTATTTCAACAATATCGTTAGTATTTTAATTAATTTTAGAATGTGTCTGTATTTAATAATTAATCCAAAATCAATATCATATAATTAATCTTGTTTCCCAACATTTTCGTAATCGAAAAACTGTAGAACAAAGTTTACATTATTCTAAAACACTGGAAACAAAAGAAATTAAAGCGGATTTTCAGCTACCAAGGTAACTTTTCAAACACGTATCTACAGTTAACAACTCAGCCAACATTAAAGTTCAACGTACAACATCATCTAGCACAATTGAGATTTCTTACTGACATCTACGATTATTAAGAAGCTCATTGATCGAAATATGGTCGTTAGAGGTAAGGAGAAGTGTCTATAATATAAGCTCACGTTTGAAATAAAGCACCAATAACTGTTAAATCAGTATATGATCAAACTGAGACATCTATTTCATACGAAATACTTGTGTAATGATATTCTCAAATCTCAAGTTACATCATTTACAGGGCGTTATTTCCGATATTCTAAATGCATAGAAATGGGTATTTAACAGCAAAATGTGTCAAATTTGGTTACCAATCACACAGTCTCGTATGAGAGATAATAACATAAAAAATTCACCTCGTTTGGATTTTTTTCATTTTACTGCCATTTGCACCGGTCTTAGTTAAGTTGTGGTTAAGTTTTAATTACTAGTTAAATTAAAATGTTCCTTGCACCATGACATTTTTTATTCTTGAGTTAACGCTATAATTAATAGTTAAATCTAATCCACAGATAAGGTAGGGTTTAAGATATATAATTATTAATTAAAGTTATGTCAATATGACAATCAACTGAAGTACTTGGCGAATTTGCGAGATAAATTCCTATTTGAAAAAAATATGGATTTAATGGATTTTGAAGAAGATGAAGATGACCTGGAAATCTTGGAAGATATCAGAGGGGAAATTACTTTTAAGCAACAATTTTTAGAAAGAGATTTCTTTTTTTTTATTTGTGTAAAATCGTTTTAAAACATCTATAGATCTGTAGCTATCTGATTGAGCATTGAACTCCCTCTCAATCTTTGTCCAGGCCAATCCCTTATCCTTCCAGTTTAACGCACCTGTTTCCTTGCATTCTATTATGTGCTTGTAGGTACTTTCTTATTAAATTCAAGCACATTATTTTCTCCTTTTGAAAGAAATTTGTTGATCTTTTTCTCTTTCCGTTCATTTTGAAAACTCCTATAAGTTAAAATAATACCCTTCTTGGTGTGCGTCATCGATTGTGACGTATATCCGGGTTTTCGGCATGTCGTTTATTTTATTTGCTATTTTGACATATAGCTAACCTTAAATTTGATAAATAAGATCATCAGGATTGTAATTTGCCAAATTCGAAAAGGCTATGCGATTAATAATTACCAGCTTCTTTTTCTAACTGAAAATACTGGAGAACTTTCAAAATACTGATGTTTTTCCGTGTATTCATGCATATTTTTGTATTATTCATATAAATAAAACAATAAGATTAATATTCACTTCTCATAAATAATAATTGACCGTAAATAACAAAGTACAGACCTGTCAAGAACTGTCAGTGTGACAGTAGAAAAAGACGTAAGACTTATTGCCGCTATGAAAGTAACGCCTTCATAGTATTTTAAACTCTCGATTGATAGGTTGAGCTTGAGCGTAATCTAAACATCAACCAATCAAATTTTTGTAAGTCAAAGATTAGGGTTAACGTTTGTAATACATTTGAACGGTTTATTATTGTGATATTTTGATTAGGATTAATCACAGACCTGCCTTTTTCTCCATTTCTTCCTACGTAATGTGTTAGAAAGACATTAACAATCGATGACGCACACCAAGAAGGGTATTATTTCTACTATACCTTTTGTTTGGGTAATTTTACAAATATAAATATTTAATAGTTGTCATATTTGACACCACTATTACCAACAAAATTGCTTTTTATCAAATTAATCCTAAATGTCAAGATACCAACTTGCACCTAACAAATAATTTACTAACCAGTACCTTAACCACAAATGGTGCAAAACACTTCACTTTTAATCAATGGTTAAAGTTAATCATGAGTTACTAAAGCCAAAAGATAACTGCAACCGGTGCAAACAGCAGTTACTGTTTTTTAGCTTATATTTTTTTGCATTTCTCCGTGGATATTAAATTATTAATTTCCCTAAATTAACTGACAAATTTTAAAACGCAATTAAATCTAACAAATATTCAGTATTCACTTTTGGTACAAATCATACAATCTCTTTTTTATTTTGTATATATTTTTTTTATTAATTAAGCACAGTTTCTGTCTTTTAAGAGCACACTAATCATTTTGATTTCAAAATTTTCTATAGGCGGCCGCTAGACTTGCTTGGTAAGAAACTTGTGTAACACTGTTACGTCACCGCTTTTTCATCTTCATCATTATTTTCCACACAGTACCGGAAAGATACATTTCTACTGTACGTACTTACATGAAGTAGAAAAGGAAACATTTGAATGAAGGACTCCTAGCTCGGAAAAAGTCAGTAGTCCTAAACATTTTTCTTTTCATTTTTCCTTTTTATAAACATCTTAGCTGTCTGCGAAAAACTTTCGTTCTGAGATTATCTCCACACGTTCAGGCATACTGTGAACTACCGGTAGACCGTCAGCCCGCTGCAAAAAAGCGTGATGATAGCTAAACGTATGCCTCCTTGAGATTCGGTAATTTTGCTCATTTTCATTAACAATCCAGCGAAATAAATATTTGCCCGTTGGGGAAACGACAGATAATCTAATTGTTTATTGCAATGAATAATTGCATTTTGCAATTTAAGTTTCACGTATGCCGAGACACAAAATTCCTTCCTTCCTATTCTTGTGCACTCATGTACGTTACGGTTCAAATTTACTTTCCAGTACTGAATATTAAGAAATATTTTCATCTATTCCAAAAAATACACTCTCATCATCATCAGTGATTAATTACGTATTTATTTATTGAATAAAAGCCTCTCTAATAAACTAGAAGCAGTTATACTTAATTCTAATGTCATTTTTATTTTTTATTATTATTTAATTTATTGTTATGCACCTTATACCTATTGAAATATGTAATACCATGTAACACTTCCTGGTGTATTAGGTGGAGAACCTAATAGAAATTAATCTCCTGTGTTCTTTTGGCGTTAAAATAAATAAAGGATAAATATGGTTACTTCGATGTTATGTCACTATAAACATCACATTTTTAAATTTACTTTTACAGACATTTTAACGTCTCCGAACGAACATATTTTCAAAGTAGCAACATTCTTGCTATTGTGTACTTCAAAAGAACCGATTTAATTCGTCTTTTTTTGTTTATCCTATGGTACAGGTTGAGATAATCTTAATCATTCTTTTTTTTTCAAACAGACTGCAATGCGTAAGCATAGTATGCTGAAAATACACATACATAATAATTGTTATTGTTTTTTCACAAATCAATTTTTATTTCAAGCATATTCATTTACTTTTATATCGGTCAAAATCGACCTGAAATGGTAGGTTTGTGAAAATTTATGGCTGGAGGTCTTAGATACATTATTATAAAAAAAATGTTGAAAATCCCACAATTCCTGTCTGTATAAGAGGTGAAATATATCATTTTTCTAATTTTTTGTAAACGGTAAGTGCTATCATGAAAATAAAAAAAATTACTTTTAAAACATGCAAATTATGAAATAAATGATAATATGCTCGCTATCGTCTTCTATGTTCTTAGTATTACTTTAAAATTAACAATAATAGTCACTACATATTAAATCATTACAAACATCATAATCAATTTACCACGACAATTGACTTGAACAAAAAAACATGCTATGGAACCTTGGCTTTTCAAACATTTTTTATCAATCACTTATTATATAATGAAACAATGAAACACTAATTTTAAGTTGATCACCAATTAAACAGAAGTTGCTCAATTTCGCAGATGAAATTATGATGTTGAATGACGAAAAAAAAATTGAAAGTGAATAATGCAGGTTCTTGCCTAACTATTAGACCAATTACAGGCTGGTAGATGAACGGCTCAAAGGCAGAGTAGGTAGTAGCCGGAATTGTATGGCTAGAACAAAGGATAGCTATTCCAGCTACCGTGGTTTAACCCTTAACTACTAACGTATCAAATATGAAACGTTGTTACTAACTATACGTCTCACAGACGGCTATGTTCAAAAAGGCACATAATTTAAAATTTCCATCGTTTTTGCTTTATGAACTATTTATTTCTTCTCTGTGTCATTGCAGAAGTGGAAATCATGCGTAGAAATGGAATAAAAATTCAATATTCAGTGGAAATCAGATTTTCTTGAAGAAGAATGAAAAATTCTGATTTTTTACATCGATCTTTTGAAGTACTGAAATTAAATTGAAATTTTTAGACAATCTATGAAATTATTATTAATTTGGATACAAAAAGAGTCGAACTAAAATCAAGCACAAAAATTTAGTCAAAAATATTTATTTTGAAAAAATTGACAAAACATGAAAATCAAGAATTTGATGCACAATCCGCACACTTTTTTTCGCACATTCTAGACAAAATGGATTCTGGCATTCGTAACAAACATATGCAGTTCTTCTTTTTTTCCGATAAGAGCAAAGGGAACAATTTTTTCTTATTTCCAATGTTTCGACTCTAGTTTCAGGAATATTATCATCTCTTTTTTCACTCTTCTATTGTTACGTTAACACTAAGTATACGTCTACGAGACGGCAATCTATCTTTCGCTGAAAATATCTTAAAAACCAGATGATGCACCACGATCAACTTCAAGCTATTGAGTGAGTATAGTAGGGTGATAAATTACGTAGAAGAACAAAATCGAGAATTGAAAGGGAGGGGTCATTCGACAAATCGGATCAGGTAGTGCCGTCTCTGAGACGTATGTTTAGTAGTTAAGGGTTAAATCATTGTGTTTGCCTAAAATCTGCTACAGTTTATCTAAAACCCTCGAATGTATTTCGACCGTACCATTTGTTCCTAGAAGAATTTATATTATTGAAAAGCTCAGTATTTTCAATTCGAAATAAATATAATTAAGAATAGTAGAGTATGTACCATCAAGGACTTCGCCACTTTAGGAAAAATTTGTTAAGATATGAGAGAGTTCTATTATTATAAAAACGATTTTGTTATATAAATTGGATTAATAAGATTATGTTACGATATTTCTTGCGTCATAACATTAAATATAAAGTGACACTTGAGATTTTCCTAAATATCGGGTTTGTCCCTCACTTCGTGATAAAATTTCACTTGCTTTCTATCATAATAATTCATTTATCGGATTTCTTTCCACACACATACACACACACACGTGCGTCAAATAATAAACTTTTGTCTACCGCGAAACCATCCACTTTGGTAGAAACTTCTTCTCTCTTACGTACTCTATGCTTCTGCATAATGTTGTTGTTCTGTATAGATTTTCGTCGTAAAATTCATGTTTTGTTTGTCGTTTCCACGTCGCTCTTCATTGCTCCTAAATAACCAAATTTTATATCTTGTTATTGGTGATTCGCAGTTCCACCGACGAAAACTGAAGCTAGAGGAGCCACGTGACTTGATATCTTCCATCGTGTCAAACTTCACATATTTGGATAATTCATTTGATGTTAAAGTATTGATTACTATATTACCTTCTTCATATATTGATACGAATACCAAAAACCATCACAAAAGCTAAATAATCTGTAGCTTAAATTTTTTTGTCGTATGACATGCTTTACTTTTGTGATCAGTCAACGGAAAGCCAATATAAATTAGTAGACTCTGGAATAACCGTGAATAACGAATTGGTAGCATCGTGGAAAATATGGCGAGTACCTATTCTATTTGCAGAAAATGTGAACTCTACAATGAAACATCTACTCACATACTCTGCTTCTGCGAGAACTTAACAAGAGCTTAGACGGAAGAACTTTGGACAGGAAATACTTAATACATCGGTCACAACTACTGAAAATCCCTTTAGTTAAACAGGTGGCCTATATAGAAGACACGAAGCTTCTGGAATGGAGGTAGATGAAAAATGGTTTAAAGATTCAGCTTTCATTGGGGAACTATGAATCTTGAATAACAAGATGTAAAATTTGTTTATTTGAGAACCACTACGAACGACGTGGAAACGACGAACAACACTACAACAACAGTTTATAATCGCTTGTATGTGATTTCTTATTATAATGACGAACAACGTAGCTCATAAATCCAGATTGATAGTTAAAATCGCAGTTTAAAAAATTGCATATTCACTCACAGTTTCCTTCTTTTGTACCTAAAATCAAACTACCACATTTAAGTAATTATAACGGTGCATTTACATTATCTCAACCTCTCATAATGAGAAATACATATTTGTGTGGAAATATGTATTGTGATTCTAACAGCCCCCATGTTTTCCGAACAATAAAATCAGTTTCTTCAAGCGAAAGCTGAAATACAAACAAAACGAACAAAAGACGATTCATAACTTCAGCTATTCGAAACCAGTTGAATGTACAAATTGATGAATACGTAGAACTTTATAATATAAATTAGCCGTATTTAATCTTTTAATTAATCACTTTGTTGTCGCTTTGAAGCTTATCCAAGAGTGTTACGTGGTATTTCTATTCTAATCATTATGGAAAGATGTTAGTATTTGTTGAAAATATTAATTGTATACCAATATATCTTTTTACAGATAGTTACGAGTTGTGGGGGTGCGGGAGATAGTTCCGAATCCCATGACACCGATCCCTCTGGTGATATTGATAGTCCTCCCGTTACGCGACGAAGACCCCATTCAACTTCCAAAGGATCCAGACCGCATTCGGAGCTTCTCAATCAAATACTTATCGATAAATTTAAGGTAAGTCCATATTATTTGTGCACCTGAATCAATTTAGTACGTGTGATTATAGAAGCAAAAGCTGGAGGTGAAGAGAAGATGAAACATTTGATCAAAATTGCTCTATCTTTTACAAATCGGCGTATTTGATAAGGAAGATAATATAGTTCTCCACCTAGTTGTTGGCAATAGCACAGTCTCCTATAGAACTCCTCCTTAACTTTGTTTGAAGTTTGAGGTGAAATATTCCGTATTTCTGTAGTTATCCTGTCTTTGAGGTCTACCATGCTAGTTGGTTGTGTTGCATATACTTTGTTCTTGAGATAACCCCACAGAAAAAAATCTAACGGCGTAAGGTCTGGCGATCTAGCTGGCCACTTAATAGTACCTCTTCGTCCATTCCATTTATTGAGGAAGATTTCATCTAAATAAGTTCTTACCATTAAAGCATAATGGGGTGTTGCCCCGTCTTGCTGGAACCAAACATTTTTATTCGGTAAGCTAGGATCTATTGTGTTGGGATACAAGTTTGCCAACGCAGGAATAACTTCATTTCTAAGCATATTTAAATATTTTCCAGCTGTCAAATTTCCATCTATAAATATAGGACCAATAGTATGGTCGCCTATGATACCGGCCCAAACGTTCAGCTTTTGAGGGTACCTACTGAGTATGTGTCTCACGCATTCAATTAGGATTCTCTGCTGACCAATATCTACAGTTCTGTCGGTTTACCTTTCCATTCAATGTGAATGTTGATTCGTCATAAAAAAGAATGGTACCAAGAGCTATCTCATTTCTGTTCAGCTTATTCATCAATCTTTCGCAGAAATCCACCCTACGATCTGGATCGTCTTCTGTTAACTCCTGCACAAAAGTTAATTTGTAGGGATGAAGTTTTTCTTTGTGAAGACATCTTAGAACAGTTGCATGAATAACATTATTTTCATGGGGAATTTGACGTGTACTTGAAGTTGGATTCTCTTCGACACTTAACAAAATATCCACTTTCACATCACCTTCAACGAAGTGTGGTTTTCTTTTCAATGGTTTGACATGTCCAAGTTCTCTGAATTGTGCATGAATTTTAGACACAGTACTTTGTGAAATATTAGGCAATTCGGGATACCTGTGATTAAATAAGTTTGCCACTTCAACTTGACTTCTGCAGAAAGAGTGTTTGACAAAGATTTTACTTTTTCAGTATAAACTGTCAACACATCAACAACTGACAGAATAGAAAACAATCCACATTATTTACCGATTTTGTCTAATTATTGTTGGCGTTTTTAGGCAATTTTTAGGTATTTATGATAAAATTCATGGGCGTAGCAGGTTTTGTTTAATATACAAATACGTCTAATAATTAGTTAGTTTAGATTTTTGATAAATCCATATTTAGCTAATTTAAAAAAGTACCAATATTTCAAGTGTAATAAATCATCAATTTTAAAAATTCACCCTGTATAATTTATAATTATATACAGGGTGTTTTATTAAAAAAACAACACCGACCATGGCATACTTGCGTGAATCACCCTGTACATTTAAATTTATGTTTACATAACGCACAACTCAATTCAAAAGTTGACGTGTCTCGGCATTTTTTATAATTTTCTAAAATAATGACATAAAGAATTTCATTCCATAAGTGGTTCCCACACTATATAATATACACTGTGTCCACTTAAGTTCGCACCATATGGGAATTTGACGCATAAATATGGTAGCGTAGTGATTAGAAAATAGAAACAAT
>CAJUYH010012277.1:0-10200 GCA_910591685.1 Galerucella tenella | reverse complement strand
ATTAATACAGGGAGATTATATTTGAATTTATATAATCGTCTTGGAGACTTGCACACACACGAACACCCGAATAGAAGATTCTGCTACCTACCGTCATTACAAAAGATCCTCATCATTCGTTCTCGTTTATTAATTTCCTGTTAAGTTATAAAGGGGGCATTAGGGATGCCCTCCTGTACCTATTCCTTCTAAGTACAAATTTCTTGTTCGCTCGATAGAATTCTGGTTTTTTCTTAGCGAAGTGTGGGGTTTTCGCAGTGATCTTTCTTGTCCACCCCAAGTTTTCGTATTTTTTTATTTTCTGGTAGTTTTCGACTGTTAAATGTTTTTCAGTCCATTTGCGAGTGTGCAAAGTTTGCCTTGTTACAGGTAGCCCCTTCGCACCCTTGTGTTTGATTTTTTATTTCTCAACTTTACGTGGCTTTTATAGGCGCCAATACTTGTTCCTTCAAGATCATCATCTCCCTTGCAGTCTTGTATCTTATTTAGCCATATAGTACAATTATTACAATTATAAACATTATTTACAAAATTTGAATGAATGTTTTTTAGTTTTTCCTTACTTTTTATGAAATGTGTTGACTCCATAATTTCTCCAAATCTAACCAGGTTTTCTGTTAATCTTGAGGTACTGCAGGAGACTTCTGGATTCGTTATATTGTATAAAACTCAAGGCTCAGAAATTGAGCAGTTTTACCGGAATTAAAGAAATCGTGTTTTTTCCGATAGGCCGGCTTAAGCAAAGCAGAAAAAATCTCATATACTCAACTGAATGTAAGTATATTCACTAGTACCGAATTTTGTCGCCTGTGGGCGCAAAATCCTCCTCGAGTATTCTCGACTAATAAATGTGACTTACATCTCTTTACGTAGATATAAATAATTAATCAAAAGTTAATTATTATCAAATGTTCCTCTCATTTTTTTCATGCTACGATTTCATTGTATTAGTTTGAAGATAATACACCCGGTATAATCGCCCAAGATCCATTCAGTTGCCTTCACTGAAGAAAACGTGTCAAATGAGGAAGCAATTCCAAGAAACCGATTTGCATGATCCCTTAAAGCAATAGCGTTTTGCTTATGGTAATAGTAATCCTCATTATTTTATGCATATTACGCAATTACGCTTTTGCGTATGTCAAATCGACGAACCGTTTTCTTGTGTATGCGAAGAAGCAGCCTCTCGCAACGAATAACTGAAAAGTTATTAAACTCGATGCAGATCGACTCTTTGGAGTTTTTGTTTAATTAGTTTTATGCGTGGAATCGTTTTATGATGATATACTGGAAGGTCATTTCATATTTTCTACATTTTTCTTTCAATATCCTCTCAAGCAGTAATTAAACCATCTACGAAAGCCTGATGTGAGCTACATGGTTTGTACTACCACCACTACTTATCCATACTCTTAATCTTCAATTAACAGTTTGATCCTTGTCCCACCTTATTCCAAGTCAGTCATCTTCTATTAAAAAAAATATTCGAACCAGTTACAATGTAATATTTATGTTTTTAGTTCAGGAGGAATCGGCACATGTGTACCGGAAACTATTCCACCTCAATTTTCAAATGCGATCCTTTTCAAATTGCTCTACTAATGATATACAGGGTGTACCAACCTTACGACAAACTTCGGTATATGGGTTATTTTAAGAGATATAAAAAAATGTTATCAACAAAAATAGTAGATGTGTTGAAGGTCCATATCTTGGAATTATATCGAACTATACAGAGTGCTGCATAACTCCGTTACAAACCAAACATATGGTTTTTCAAATGGGAACCCCTGTATATTATACCGAATTCGGATTGGTTACATTTTTTGAAGGTTTTGATATGAGGTTTTGCCACGTTATACAGAGCCCTTCAAAAGATATGGACGTTAAAGAAAAAAATGTATATTGCCAAACAGAGTTTTGTAATATTATGCAATATCCCCGTATCCTATTAAATTTCAATTATATTCTTTCTTGTATACAGGGTGAACGGAAACTCGAACCTGTCATTTTCTTTCTTATTTCGAATGGAACACCCTGTAATTTATAGCAAAAATAGAATCTTCCATTATGTAACTTTAATTTTTGTCAAGCATGTATATTGCGGGTGGGTTTGTCTTCCTTTGCTATTAAAAACTTATGGGTCAAATTGGTATGCCCTAATTGGTATGCCCGAATCGAAGATTGATTTTCACTTCTCCCCTCCCCGAATCCAGTTTTTTGTCGCCACGGTTTCACATCGCGTTTAATCTCGCGGAGCTTAGAGTGGGACAGCTCCCACTCATTTTGCTTAGCACTTTTGTTTTTATGTAGCCTTTAAAATTCTAGGCACAACATTCGGCACATTCACCGAACTTTCACTTGTAGAAGCTTGCCGCGCTAGATAATCTGCCTTTTCATTGCCACGAACTCCAACATGGGAGTATTGGAGCTTGGAGTATTGAGAAAAATTCAGCGGTATGTATTGTGCTCATTGTTGGTAGTTTAAATTGGCTAGAGATGCTTGGGGTTTTGAATGCAGCTCCTACTCCGTCATCTGATTTGGAAGTATCAGTGTAAATTACATGGCAGTTTTTATATCTGTTGAGCTCATGCTGGAAGGACTTTTTAATTAATGTGTGTGGAGTTTCTGTTTTACTTATAACCTTGTGAGGTTTGTATTTTGGATGGGATTTGACTTACTCAAGGGGGTGGGATTTGATCATTCGTGGTATAAAATTTGGGAAATTGTAATTGTAGACTGCTCATGTGTTTCCGCACTCTTTCGTAGAAAGGAGGGTCATATCTAGCTGTTTCGTAAGTACCAAATATTGATCGCAATTCAAAGTGGCTTCAGTGAAAAAGGGGCCAATTATATGGTTTTCTACAATCTCTGCCAAAACATTAACATTTTGATGGTATTGCGTGTGTTTTTCTCTCATCCAGTAAAGATTTTCCGGATTTATTCCGTTTGGTTCTTACACACTGTATATACAGAGCTGCAATAAATAATCAATAACAATCAAAGACACTTTAAGAGGTATTTTTTACTCTATTTTATATCTACGAAACAAATCAGACTAAGTTATCCCTAATTAAAACGACCAGTATTATACAGTATCGAGTGTGGAAGAAAAACAGTGACCAATTAATAAAATTCTTACGTTGTCAACAATTAGAATTCAAAGAGAATTGTGCAGCTCGACGAAAGCTCATCTGGCCGCATATCTCCGTAAAATTTACATTAATTAAGGATTTAAAACAGAGGCATGCACAAAAAATTTGACCGAAGGTTCAATTTATGTCTAGAAACTATTTTAGAGACTTTGACGAGTGAATTAGGTATTAGGTACAAGCATAAATTTTGCTATTGGTGGGAATTGACGCTTTATCAGGTCTCCTAACACCTTGCATGCCTATTTTTCCAAAAAATATAAACTTTACTTTTAAAACGACTTTCAAAATCATAAAATTTGAAAGTCCGCCAAAACGCGCTTTACGTCATACAGATGGCTGCCCCATGGTGTGACGTCATTTGTCTACGTTCTTATTCGTGTATCACGCTCTGAGTTTTTGTGACCTAATTTGTTTCTGAAAGCTTCAAAAATGGATAAAGCCGAAAAACAAACTTTGTATTCCAAGTATTGCATTGTTCCAGCGTGTAAATCAACGTCTATTAAAACTCCAGACAAAATATTTGTTACTTTACCTGGTGGCGCAAGCAAAAATACACTTAAGAGAAGGGCATTACTTTTGTTTGTGAAGACCATTTTAATGTAAGTACCTACTTCATGCTGGTGATTTTTATTCTTAAATAATTTGAGACTATGTACCTATATGTCTAGGAATCAACCATAAAAACATCATTTTCTTACGACCACACATCGAAATATGGTTGGTATATATCATATGAATAAAACATAGTTTAAATCGTACTTACGATAATGCTTTAACTCCTCTTATTTTCTCTGCATTAAAGCAGCTGTTTGACGCCATAAATTCAAGCAGCATAAATGAGTCTACTTTGGGCGAGTTATCAGTTTGTGCTTTTACAAAACCTTCGCTAGCCATATCTTTACTTACAAAATATGAAAGAATCGTCACTAAACACTGAACTAGTGAAAAAAATATATTCTTCCAAAGGTTTTGAAATATCCTCGGAAATATCGAATATTTATGTCCACTTTCCACTTTACGTTGACTTTTAGAAATAAAAAAAAAGCACACACAAACACGTAATGGTCTCAAACAAACATATAAATGATATAGTCACGTCGATAAAGCGATTAATAGTGGATTAAAATACAATATAAACACACAACTACACATAACCTGATGCAATACCGGCCATATTGACACAAGAGATGACATCACACGTATCATCGGTAGCGCTCGGAAATCCTCGGATTGTTTTATTTCAAAATTTGGGAGTAATTTCCAATGAAAACTGGTTTATTTCCTATTATTAGTAATTTTTGATATCATATTTACTATTATAAATTAATATCCAAGCAAAATATGGAATATGAGTGTACTCTATTGAATTTACCGTTCCTTTTTCTATTGTTCTCTCCGTAATTTCTATTCCATATACAAAATTGAATTGAGAATCATCATTGAAAATCAGCTTAAAATCCACTAGAAGGAATATAGGACATAGAGAGAATGAAAGAAAAATAAAGAGAAAGAGAATAGATAGAGAATCTAATTAATCTTTTTCATATTCTCTAAACTATATTTATTCAACTTATAATTATTTCTAGTGATGTATTAGGCAATAAAATCCAATATAGCCTCTCAGCCTCCTGAGAGGACAAACAAGAATATGGCTTAAGTATTTTGGTACCTATACAAAAGTGCATATTTTGAAGGAAGGTGATTTTATTTGGCCAATAAGTTCATGGCCACGGTGTTTTGGGATTTCAAGGGTGTAATCTTTATTGATTATCTAGAAAAAGGGAATACTGGCCAATATTAAGCTGATTTGCTCACAATTTTTGATGCCGAGCTCAAGAAAAAACGACCTGCATTTGTTGTAGAAAAGAGTTTCGCTCCATCACGACAATGTTCCTGTCCATTCGTCCGCTATTGTTGCAGAAAAATGAGCCGAGCTGCGTTACGATTTATTGCCCCATCCGCCATATTAACCAGATCTGGCTCCCTCCAATTACTATTGGTTTAAAAGCTTAAAAAATGGCTTGATGGAAAGCGATTTCGGACAAATGAAGCGATGATTGCAATGGCAAACGTGTATTCTGTGGAACATCCGGAAGATTATTTTTGGGATTGTTTTATAAAATTGGATACTCGCTGGAGTGTGTAGAGTTTGAAAATCTAGAACATTGTTTACCATTCAATAGACAACAAAAAACTGACCAGCTGTCCAAATTGTTTGCCCTGAACGGCCATATTAGGTAACGTGATCTGGATTACTTCTGGATACTTCTACTGGATACTTCTACTGGATACTTCTATCACGTATGATGAAAGTGCAATTTTCTCCACTTTTCTTCTTTATTCCTTCCTCCTGTGCTCGCCTTCTCCTCAACTTATTTTAAAATATCGAATTTTCAATATATCAAAGTATATTATCACATTAGATTCCCTTTGCTTCGTTATTGTTGCCTACGTCTGTGTCTGTTTCAAAAACCAACTGTGGATTAAGATGTTCGATCTGGAACAATATTAGCTCATTTATATTCAATTCGAGAAGAAGTTTATTCGAAATAATTAAACCTGCTAGGAGATTTATTAGGTGTTCGGTAATGGGCGACATTAAGTTTAGACCGTGATTTCGAAAAGTTGTTAGACCTATTTGATGTTCGGTCTCATTTGTGATAAGTGTTTTTATTGTTTTTTTTTTCTTATTCTTTTCTGTTGTTGTTAGTGGCAAACCATAGACATAGATGGTTGGGAGCAGCGAGCCTGGACTCAGAGTTATTCAAAGAGACTAGCATTGACAACATACTTGCATTTTGCAAGAGTGTTGGCTTTAGTGCACATCTCTCTGAAGCAGCCTAAGCATAGCTTAAGTACGAATCGGGGGGAAAGGGATACAATGGCGAAAGCTAAGTGTCCCTGAGCATTGCACCCCGAATGACTTGTAATAATAATAATAATAGTGGCAAACGATGAGAACAGTTTACTTTGATTTAGATTTTTTTCTAAATCGGATAATGAAACTGATCGTGCTGTATTCGATTGGTTTAAGAGAAGAGAACATCCTAGGAAAGGCGTTAATTATTTAAATCTAGTGGAAGGTATGTACCGAATGTCCCAGAAGAATGGCTGTCGGCAATGTCTCTGACAAGAAGAGGAATTTCTGGAAAAAACATAACAATCTGCACTGATAGTAGACAAGCCCTATTAGCCTTGAACAGACAACGTGTTATATCGAGGCTAGTACTAGAGTGCCACCAAGATTCAGCTGACGCCTCGGCAGATAACAATATTATCCTGAGGTGGGGTAAAGGGCACGACAGGAGTAAAGGAAATCGCACTGCTGATTCTTTAGCCAGGGACGCCGCTGGACTAAAAATTCTAGGACCCAGTGACACCTACGGCCTAACGACTTCGACAATTGCGGAACTAGCCAAACGTTACACCCATGCTCAATCCCTTAAGAGATGGGATGGAATTAAAGGATGCAGTCTTGCCAGGATCACCCTGGGCGACCCTGGAAAGCTGGCGCCGAAGAAATACTTGGCGATTTCTGACTGGTCACTGTCAACTAAGGAAACACCTCCATACTATGGGGTTAGTGGACACACCTCTATGCAGGATGTGTGAACAGGAAGATGAAACTGTCAGGCATGTCTTATGCGAGTGTCCGGAGTTATGGTCAATAAGAGAGTGTGTGTTCGGTGAGTCTTGGCCTACACCTGCCGATATAAAGGAGATGTCTCCTAGTGATCTGTCCACCTTCCTGAGAAGGACAGGATGGACAATGACCTAGGAGGACAACTCCTCGGGAGGATGTACAATGGGTCACATGTGGCCTAAGTGCTGTGAGCCTACACACTCACCCTCCCCACTCTACAGATACAGAATGTCTGTGACACTGTTGATAATACAGTTTCTACAGTGAAAATAATTCAAAGGCTAGACGGTACACCTCCACTTTTTGATTACTTAGGATGTTCAGAAACTGTCCTGCTAAACGCAAACACAGATATAGTCGGGCCGCTCTTAGTTTACCACTTTCGGATTGAAATTAGATTAGAGAAATTCTGTTCGTCGGAAATTTCAGCAGTACCTAATATTCTGTCGTTTTCTTATGATGGCTATAAGCCAGATGAGACTCAACTAGATCTACTAGATACTCCATTCTACCTATGAAAACAAATATAATCGACAATGCCATTTCTTATGAAAAAATAGAGAAATATAGATATTTTTCAATACTTGTTCTTTCGTACCTACACATTCAGTGCCATATTATCTCAAAAACTTAGTAAGCTATCGAAGGAAGTAAGGATATACAATGGAAAAGATTTCCACTAGATATTCTACTTTTTTACACGAAAGTATTAGATTTGTGAAAAGATTCCGCTCGAGCTTGCGATGCAGCTTGCAAGCATAGCTTGGAGCACGTGATATGCAACAGTTTTTCGTCCCTAACTTTTTTAGATTTGAGAGTACAAAAAAATTGTGTGCATCAAAAGTGTAGGTAATGTTACACCCTATAAGATGACGTGATGCAATATTGAAAAAAATTGGAAAATGTGTCACGGGACACACGGTGAGAACTTCAGTTCCTTTTGAGCAATAATCAAATTTTTTGAATCAATAAATAAATACACATATAATAATATAAGAGTTTATTTCACTCTGGATGAAACTTCATTTAACAATCCATATATAATCGATTATTTCTAATCGATCAACAATCGATTATTATCAATTATCATCAATTGATTGATAATAGATGATTTTTGATCGATCAACGATATATTAAATAATCGATTATCAACAATCCTTCATCGACAATCGATTAATAACCGATTGTATATAATCGATGAATATTCCCAATCGATTAAAAGTCGATTGTTTCCAATCGATTATTATGAATTGATTAATAATCGATTATTTTTGATCCATCAACGATCGATCATTATTAATTCGATCATTATTGATCGATTAACAATCGATTATCATTAAGGTGTAGTTGTAGAGTGGTGGATGAATTATTTCGTTACAAAATTCTGTCCTCGGTTTTTTTCTTCAATCTATCGATTAATTTAAATTCTTTCCAGCATTTTTTTTCAGTTTAAAACGGACGTGCGTAACTGTAAGGTATATCTCCTAATCGATTATCAACAATCGATTATTATATTATATTATAAACCTTTGTGTAAAATTTAAACCCGACACATCGATATATGGCGGCATTACAGTTTTCTCTAGCCTATAAATCGCTGCTTCGTAAACACATAACGCAGCAACGTAACGGTCAGATTTTCTGCGCCGTGACCCCCGGTCGCTCCAACCTAACCTAAAGAACTAAAGTTCTAATAAAGTTTTAAGAAAGATCAATCTTGCAAAAAATTATGGAAATAATAGTAAAAAATGTATCAGAATGTAACCTAACCAGCTTTGCATACAATTTTAATGTATCGGTGGTTCCGTGGTAGAATGCTCGCCTGCCACGCGGGCGGCCCGGGTTCGATTCCCGGCCGAAGCATATGAATTGCTGCTTCGTAAACGAGAGAAAAAGAGAGGCTCAAGGCACATAACTCAGCAACGTAACGTAACGTAACGTTACGGTCAGATCTTTTGCGAATAACCCCCGGTCGCTTCGCTCCAACCTAACGTAAAGAGCTAAAGTTCTAAAAAAATGTTCTCAACCCTTAGTTTTTGAAGAATTGAGAAACTTTTTGCAAAACATAGTAAGAAGAACGACTTCATAATTTATGAAAATATAGTAGTCTGGCACCTAAAAACGTTGGTGTTCTCAGATTTTTAAAATTCAAATTCAAATTGGAGGCCCTACAAAATTTTAATATTCATATTTTTTTCAATCTTGTCTCATTTCATGAACATTAACGAGATCGATACGCAGTTTACTGCAACCGATAAAGAAGTTGTAGTTTTATGAACAATAACAAAAAAATAAAAATAAAAATTTGTCCCAGTGGCCATTGAACTTTGAATACTGTCTTCTTCGTTTCTAATGATCGAATCTGTAATTGGAGACAAACATTTTCAAAATATTAATGAATCCATGAATGGTCTTTTTCAACGTCAAATTAAAGAAAAACGGATAGAACATAATATTTTTTTCAGGGACACGTAAGAAATTAAGTAAATTTTTTTTTGTTATTATTCATGAAACTACAACTTATTATCTATCGCACGCAGTATCGACCGCGTATCGATAACTTTAATGTTCATGAAATGAAACAAGATTGAAAAAAACATATCTATTGAAATTATGAATTTCAAAAATCTGAAAACACCAACGTCTTCAGGTACCTACTATATTTTCATAGATTATGAAGTCGTTATATTGTTATTCTAATCAATATGTTTGTCGCTTAAAAAAGAATGAAAAAATAATTTTTTCCGAATATTGCATTACGCCATCTTATTGGGTATAAAATTACCTACAATTTTGATACACACAATTTTTTTGTACAAGCAAATCTAAAAAAGTTAGGGACGAAAAACTGTTGCATTTCACGTGCAAGCTCGAGCGGAATCTTCTCACAAATCTAGGAAAGTAGTCTATACTACATATACTTTCGTTTAAAAAAGTAAAATCTCTGGTGGAAATCTTTTCCATTTCACGACAACTTTTGGCCTAATTTCCCCGAACTATAAGGGATCTAGCGCCGCTACCGACAAACTTCAAATTTGATACATCTCTAACCCGGCAGTGACTAACGGGTACATTTGGTAACATTTTTTGAATATAAGCTCTGTGACAAATTTTGCATTAAATTGAAAAACTATGAGGTAAAAAAATGCTCTTGTATGAATTTTTCGAGAAAAATCAATATTATTTGGAAAATTTGCTGTTCCGTCAATTTAAACATTAAGTCCAGCACTGTAGAATCGTCAGAAGTTGTAAGTGTGGGCACGAAATTCTTCTTAAATGCGCGTTTTTACGGTCGACAATAAATCTTTTCGGGAAAAGGTAACACATCTACACTATTTCCTGTATTTTATAGTACCCTATAAATGTAGAAGAGTTACACAAGATTTGTTAATTGATTTTTT
>CAJUYH010012276.1:0-10200 GCA_910591685.1 Galerucella tenella | reverse complement strand
TTATTGATGTTTTCAAATAAATAAAACCATCATATTTCGTAAATTTATCGCGTGATCGTGGAAAATATATACTATAATAAATTATAAAAGGGAAAAATAAAAGTAGGCTTTTTATTATAATGGAAGTTGATACTGATAGTAGCGAAAAACCTAAGGTACTTTTTAAATATTTTTGGCCGTAGGAAAAATGGTGTACATAACTCATTGCAAAGTGAATTTCACTCATTTCATTTCCGCACTCACCGATGTCAACATTATTTTTTAAAAACCATTACATTAATACTATATTAAGTATCAAGAACGGTAAGGGTTGTTTACCGGTCGACAGCAATTTTGCTGGATACCGGTATTACCCTTAACGTTCGAAATGCTTATACCATTTTTTGCGCGATCGTATTGAAATATTCGAATTTCGAATAAAATAATTTAAATTTCTTCGAAATGAACGAAATGTCAAAAGTGTCATTTATACTTCTCGATCAGTTTAAAATATAATTTGCATTTTGGTGAAATTGTTTCCATGCTATTCATTACTTTTTGTATTGTTCTGTTCGATTCTGTTCATTAAAAAAATATGAATCTTCTTATTTTTTTTGTTCCTTTTGTGTAATGAATGAAGTAATATATTATTTAGGACCACTTAGATGTATGTAGGGCTAAGACGTCGGTAAGTAATTTACTTACCGACGTCTGAACGGTAAGTAAATCACTTACCGACGTGTTAGACTTAGAAACCAGTAAACACAATCTACCGACCTGACAACTGATGCTGTAAATAAACACAAAAAGATCGATCGCGCAAAAACAATATTTGTCACAATTATCGCAAGGTCGTAGGAAAAATAGTGTACATTACTTGTGCGAAAGTGATTTTTCACACACGTAGGAGTTTCCCACTCGTGTGAAAAATGTCACTTTCCGCACTCGTTACGTAATATACTATATCCAACACTTTTACTCTGAAACGTCGTATAGGAAAATATGGAAAATAGTAATTACCAAACAGTTATGCCAAATAAGTAACTATGCTATGACAGTACGGGACCATTTTCGCGATTTTAACATGGTATTCTCCATAAGAAAATCTAAGGTTCGTTCTGGCAAATTTGGATCATTTTGGAGTGGGGGTGAATCTCAATCTGCGCATGTGCTACGTTATTGGATAGGTGACGTCATAGGGGTGATGAAAAAAATACTTAAAAAATTCCAACTACCCCCGTTCATCCCCCACGCAGCATCCCTCATACTAAAAGTTAACCAATCATAGCAAACAACATCTCGTCTAAAAGGCCTTAACGTCTAGTGTACAAATAAAAAATTCTACCCCCATTCATCCCCACCTATAGACCCATCCCATCGATCCCCAAAGGACCACCTAAATATTGGCCCGCCCACAAATATTAAGGATCCCCAAATATCCATCCTAAATATTTAAGATCCCCCATTGACCCATCCCAAATAGCCCATTAGCCCATCCCCAAATAGCCCATTGACCCATCCCCCATTGGTCCATCCCCAAATATCCCATTGACCCATCCCAGCCCATTGGCCCATCCCAGCCCATTGACCCATCCCCAAATCCCCATTGGCCCATCCCAGCCCATTGGTCCATCCTCAAAGTGGACCACCGAAATACCCAAATATTTAGGATCCAAATGCCACTATGAAAAAAATTTCACCGGAGTCCGGGCACGAACCATCAACCTTCGCGTCTGAAACAATGCGCCTAACGAACATAGCTAGTCGCACTCATAATTACCCCCTGTCCAAAATGATCCAAATTTGCCAGAACGAACCTTAGATTTTCTTATGGAGAATACCATGTTAAAATCTCGAAAATGGTCCCGTACTGTCATAGCATAATTACTTGTTTTATTTACTACAAACCGTTGAGTAAAACTTATATTGTGTAAATACGCTTACCATTTTAAGTAAGGTATATATATAATAATAATAATTAATAAAATCAATACTATATATGTTAAAATGTACAATTCATCAACTTTTTCGCTTATGTTTGTCCTATCCATAGGAATATCATCTATAATCACATTCTGCCATTGGGTTTGATCACCTTCAGAATTGTCATTAAATATTATTTTTAATTTGTAACTAAAATATGATAAATTCGTTTCTGGAATTTCAATATGGTATACAGAGAGGTGACCATTATTTGTTTTTGTTATACTTAACAAACTCCATGTTGTTCGATTACAGTCTTCTTTTGTATTTTTCATATCAAAACATATTGCAACATGTTTTGCATTATCTGGTACATTTGTGTACAGCATATTATTTGAAACGGCAACCAAAATAATAAAGTTTAAATTTAAGGAAGTCATTCTGATTTATGTTTCTTCTGAGGATGTTGTAAGACTGACGGTCTTATAATTATTTTCTTCTAATATTATAATCTCATTGTCGTGGAGGTAAAAAATATCCGCTTTCATCTAATGGTCTAATTCATGAAACCAATTACTATCTATCCGGAAATTTTCTAAGTGGACATTCAGCCGTATACAAACCAATTATTTTTATTTACAACTCCAAATTTTTTCAAGTCTTTTCTATAAACTAAACAGACTATTGTTTCAAAAATTCTACACTTGATCAAATAGATTATTCATTCTGCAAATATTATACTAACAATATAATATTAATTATATGAATTCAAGATATATAGATTTTAGATTTTTCTTAAATAATAAACTATCTAAAATGACCTTAATAAATAATTACACTATTACGTCTCGACTGCATTCCTCTGGCGGAATTTTAATAACAGAGTATTCCTATTGAAAATATATTCATAATTAATATTCACCATATACTGAGTGTTAGGATATTTTTTATTTAACATATTATAGTGTGGTAAGTGACTTGCTAACCAAGTGCCTGGCTAGTAGTCACTGTTGGTCGAGACCAGAGAAAAGAAGAGGAATGACTGATGACGGATGACAGTTAATGTTAAGAATGGCCTCGTGTGGTAGTGAATGGAGATAAAACATTATGTGTTAAACTTTAATAAATCTTATCAATCAGTTATCGGTTTTTACTATTTGCTTAACCCTCGACATCCTACAACTCAGAAGTGGGATACGAGGCATTCAGTAAAAGAATACGCGCCCAACAAAGCAGTTATGAGTGACTCAGAATCAATAGAAATTGGGGCCACACCTGGCCCGGCTCAGTCAAACCCTACATCTATATCTGTAGAGGAACTAATCCAATCTATAGTTTGGCAAGTTTATCTGTAGCTACGGGGCGTCGGTAAGAGGCGAGGAAAAACATGGCGTATATCTGTCAAACGTACAAATGGCGTACGGTACCTATTTTACCAAGTAAAACTGAAATTACAAAGGTAACTGACAATACGAACACCACTGAATAAATCAATATCAGTCAATTGACGAAGTGAGAGGGAAGATCATATGCACGCGCTTGCCAATAAGAAGTCAGCTGGTCGATGAAAATCACCAATTATGTAATCGGAGGGTGTGGTCATTATGGTTTTCGTACAACGTTGCCAGAGCTTTAAGAATCCCATAACAAATTTGGAAAAGTGTTCTCTTTTAATATTCATAAATTGGAAAATAATGTTAATAGAATAAATCCAAGGAAACAAGCACATTATGAAATTAACGTTCAATCATATTTTTAATATTGTTAATAATAAAAAGACCCATTTATAATTATTATCACTACATAATCAGTTCTTCTATTTTTTTATAGTTAAACGTGGCAATGTCGAACGTTTTCGACTGCATTCCTTTCACGGTTTCAGATAAACTTGCCAAAGTATACTGCCCGTGCTATTATGTTATGCCAGGATCAACAACGTACTGGAACCACTCGTGCTGGCGATGCAACTTCTAGGAGTTTTAGTAACAAGGAAATAGCCAACTTATTACCCGAGTTTTCTGCCGGCAGTATGGATGTCAACATTTGGCTGGAACGTGTAGCCGCTGTCCAGAATGTCTACGGTGTTCCTGACGAAGTAATGCAGGTGATAGCCATAGGAAAACTTATAGGACAAGCTAAACATTGGTACAATTCTAAGGTGGATTATGTTACAATGGATTGGACAGCCCTTCGGGCTGAAATGAGGAAAATGTTCTCCTGCAAGAAAGACGTTGTGAAGCTTAGGAAGGCATTTGAGAAAAGGAGATGGAAGACAGGAGAAAAGTTTGCGAACTACTATCACGAGAAAGTAACCTTAGGCAATAATGCAGGAGTATCAGAGGACGAAATGATACATTATGTTATCGATGGGTTCGACAACAACACTCTACAAAGCCAAGCTAGAATGATGTTACAAGATATAAACACCCTAGAGGATTTATTTAGTCGTATGAATAATGTAGTGAGGGAGAACATGGGATCCAGTAGTTCCCATCCTCGCCCCAATAGCTCCTCCAGTGTGCCCTCTTCCAGTATACAGACAAGTGCATCAACTTCAGCTGTATTAAGCAGAGTGTACAAGTGTTACAATTGTAATCAAAGTGGCCATCGTGCACAAGAGTGCACCAAACCGAAGCGTGAACGAGGTTCCTGTTTCCACTGTGGTATAATGGGGCATCAGATCAAGAACTGCCCCACCCGAAGTACTACTCCAGATAGCACCACTAATGTAGTGCAAAGGCAAACATCATCTGTTAACGGACCTTTTACTGTAAGTGTTGAATTTTCTATTTACGATGATCAAGACTTATGCAAGTTATGTATTTTAGCTTTATTAGATAGTGGATCACCTATTAGTTTAATAAAAAACAAATTTGTTCCGAATGATCTTATTATAACTGAAAGCGACAACCATTTAAATTTTACTGGCATAAATGGGTCACCATTGAATATCATAGGCATGTTTCAGAAGGATGTAGTTGTGAATAAAATCCTGACTAATATTAAATTCTATGTAGTCCCTGATAGCACCATGTCCTATCCTGCTATATTAGGACGTGACTTTATTTTAAAACCAGATTTATCAATAATACTCACTGATACTGTCACTATTACTCAAAATCATATTCAAGCCTCCCCTTCAGATCAAATAGTAGATACAGCTTTCATTCAACAAATTATGAATATTGATTATGTACAAGAGCCCTTTTCAGTATCAAAAAATATGGATATAAATACTAACTTAACCTTTAGTGTAACTGAACAAATTAGAGATTGTTTTAGAGATAATTATTCAAACAATTTTGGCAAGGAATTGATTTCCCACAATTTCGAAATGGAAATTAAGCTGAAAAACGATACCCCTATAGTTTTTAGGCCAAGAAGGTTGTCATTCAGTGAAAAACAAAAATTACAGGTCATTCTTGATGACCTAATCAGTCAAAAAATTATTAGACCCAGTACTTCCCCTTATGCTAGTGCCATTGTATTAGTCAGAAAGAAAAGTGGTGACTTACGCCTATGTGTCGATTATAGAGAGCTAAATAAGTTAACTATAAAATGTAATTTTCCTACCCCAGTTATAGAGGATCATTTGGATCAATTGAAGGATAAAAAATTTTTCACATTGCTAGACTTGAGAAATGGGTTTCATCATGTAAAGATGGCTGAAGATTCAATTAAGTACACATCTTTTGTAACTCCCTTGGGTCAATTTGAATATTTACGCATGCCATTCGGGTTGGCAGATGCACCTAGGGTTTTCGGTAAATTCACCCAAACTATTTTTACTGAAATGATTAAGGAAAATAAAATTCTGATATACTTTGATGATATCTTAATTGCCACAGAAACACTAGAGGAACATTTCAATACCTTTCGTGAAGTTTTACAGTTAGCCAATAAGTATCAATTACAATTTAGACTAGATAAATGCAAATTCTTCTATAATGAAATCACATATTTGGGTTACTTGATTAATCATGAAGGAATCAGGCCTTCTATTCAAAATGTAGATGCTGTTTTAAATTATCCAGTCCCCCGGAATACTAAAGAAGTACAACGTTTTGTCAGCCTTGCTAGTTATTTCCGGAAATTTATACCTAATTTTGCTTTAAAAGCAAAACCACTTTATGATCTATTGAAAAAGAATGCTACCTTTATGTTCAAGGAAATTGAATTTGAATCATTTGAAACTCTAAAAGAAATTTTATCTAGTTACCCAGTTTTAAGTATTTATTCTCCTCATAATGAAACAGAGTTACATTGTGATGGTAGTAGTCTGGGATTTGGGGCAATTCTGTTACAAAAACAGAAAGATGGTCTGATGAAACCAGTCTTTTATTATAGCCACCGTACATCTCCTGCAGAATCTAAGTATCATAGTTTTGAGTTAGAAACGCTAGCTTGTATTTATGCAATCAAACGTTTTCATGTTTATTTATTTGGAATTCCTTTTAAGATAATTACTGATTGCGATAGTTTCCGACTAACCCTTAATAAACACACAGATACCTTATGATGGTGTCATCGACAGTTTACGAATTAAGTCATATGAATCTACTTAGGTAATAGAAATTCAGCTATATTTACATTTGGGCCATTTCTTAAGTTATTTATGTGTATTTTATTTCATAGCACCCGCTATACATCCATGTGATATATTTGCTTCATTATGTTTCAATTATGCCTGTTATTATGTAATGATTTATGTTCATGACACAATACTTATCATATTATTTATGCATTATGTTACATACTTATGTATCTTATGTTATTGACTTGACTACAATATTTATGTATTAAGTAGCAAGTATTATGTATCTTATGTTATTGACTTGACTACAATATTTATGTATTGAGTGGCAAGTATTATGTATCTTATGCTATTGACTTGACTATAATATTTATGTATTAAGTAGCAAGTATTATGTATCCTAGTATTGATATTATTTATGGGTTAGGACATAAGCATTATGTTTCTTATGTTATTATTGTGACTTTACTATACACTTTGACTAATTATTTATGTATTAGGTAACAGGTATTATGTATTCTATATTTTATTGTTGCTTTTACGGACAATCATTATCATATAGTTGGTGTCTATTGTCCGGATGAGAATCGAGACGATTCTCTTGTCAGGACGGCCGACTGTGGTAAGTGACTTGCTAACCAAGTGCCTGGCTAGTAGTCACTGTTGGTCGAGACCAGAGAAAAGAAGAGGAATGACTGATGACGGATGACAGTTAATGTTAAGAATGGCCTCGTGTGGTAGTGAATGGAGATAAAACATTATGTGTTAAACTTTAATAAATCTTATCAATCAGTTATCGGTTTTTACTATTTGCTTAACCCTCGACATCCTACAATAGTTAGATTACCTAAAAATATCATTTGGAGTAATTGGTTTTAAAACACCTTGTATCCTTACAATTAAAAGAATAGTGGTATGTTTATCACGTTTTCCATTATTTTTTGCGCTCTGATAAAAGAATGTTTACTGAACGTTAAGGCTATTCAAACATCGTTTTGAAAATTCTATTCATCAACTTTTACATGAAGATTTGAAAACAAAGATACTAATATTATACAAATCATAACAAAACTGAATGTCACCTGATTTTTTCAATGTAGGTATTCTAATGATACACCCTATATATGTGAGACGTACCTAGATACCCTTTTTTCAACGATATATGTCACTTGTCTTTGTACTCTAATGATACTCTTCAGTTGATTCGTGAACTATAATTTTAAAACACTCTGTATAATAAAGAATCGAGTAAGGTTAACGATATTCCACTTGATGTGTTTGTTTAAATAATTTAACATGAACATATGAATGCACTCTTTTTTTATACCTTTATTTTAATCCAACACTTATGAGTGCGAATAGCTATGTTCGTTAGGCGCATTGTTTCAGACGCGAAGGTTGATGGTTCGTGCCCGGACTCCGGTGAAATTTTTTTCAGAGTGGCATTTGGGTATTTCGGTGGTCCACTTTGAGGATGGACCAATGGGGATGGGCCAATGGGGATGGGCTAATGGTGGATGGGTCAATGGGGATTTAGGATGGATATTTGGGGATCCTTGGGATGGACATTTCGGACACTCGGTGGCCCACTTTGAGGATGGACCAATGGGGATGGGCCAATGGGGATGGGCTAATGGGGGATGGGCCAATGGGGGATCATATTTGGGATGGATATTTGGGGGTGGGCCAACGGTCCATTGGGGATCCTTAACATTTGTGGGTGGGCCAATGGTCCTCTGGGGATATTTGGGTGGTCCTAAATATTTGGGATGGGCCTATAGGTTGGTGGTTGTTTTATCTATATACTAGACGTTAAGGCCTTTTAGACGTCGTATGCTATAATTAGTTAATTTTTAGTATGAGGGGTGCTGCGTGGGGGATGAACGGGGGTAGTTGTTGTGAGGGGTGCTGCGTGGGGGATGAAGGGGGGTAGCTAGAATTTTTTCATATTTTTTCCATCACCCCTATGACGTCACCTATCCAAATAATGTAGCACATGCGCAGATTGAGATTTACCCCCACTCCAAAATGATCCAAATTTGCCAGAACGAACCTTAGATTTTCTTATGGAGAATACCATGTTAAAATCGCGAAAATGAGGCCGTACTCTCATAGCATAATTACTAAAATTACAAAGTATTATAAATATTAATTTAATTCAAGAGGCAGTAATATACAAAAATGCGAGTTGTACACTAAGTAGAATTACAGCAAAGCACCAAATCTTAACTGAGGTACAAAATCTGAAGTGAGGTACACAATTTTAAGGAAAGTTGGGTAAGTTAAAACGTATAGGAAGTATCAGAAAAATAATACTTATAATACTTCCTTTATGTTGGTTAGTTGGGGTAAGTTGTAAATTGTTATAAAACTATTAGTAGTTACTTGGAATAATGTTCTTTTCAAAAAGTTTCACAAGTGCAGTCTTCTTTTTTCTATTCACCCACAGCATATGAGTGTAAGCTGGGCCAAAAAAAATTGGTTCTTTTAGGGTTTTCATTTCCATCTCTCCGTATGAGCTTTTGTAGTTAGTGAAGTCGTCATCGGTTCTAGATTGAATCATGTCCAAATCCAATATTTTCAGTCATATCGAAGAATGCTTTTGAAATTTTTTATATCGAAATTATCTTTATGGAAAAGTTCAATTATTTTGTAGGGCTTTCATGCATTTGTGCCAGTGAGATTGCTGTTAAATACTGAGAGGAGTGGTATAAGGCATGGTCTTCAATCATTGAGTCTTCGATAATTGAATGAACAAAATTATTATTATTCTGGGTACTGCTTTAACTATAAATAAAACGATATAGTCATAATCATGTTGATCCACAATTTTCTGCACTTTTAAGGAAACCTGCTATATTTTAATATACAATTGTGTTTTTCCAAGACTACGCTTATACTGCATAAGTAATTTTGAACATTTAAAGCAAGATACAACGATGTGAAGCGAAAAATGATGTTTAAATAAACATTTAGCGCCAATGAAACGAAAAATGTTGAATGGCGTTGAAAAAATGTTGGTAAATACTGCAGGCTCTTGCCTAACTGACTGATTAAATTCGGTGGTAAATTAAGCCAGTTCGCAGGGCTTTGTTACCTTATCAACTCAGGAAAAAATCAATTCAAAATAGACTAGAAAAAAAAAAGAAACTTCAGGGTGCCACGAAATTTCTTTCCTGAAAGGAAATTAGAAACAAAATCGAATTTAAAGGTCAGCTAACTTTCAATCTGTTAATTAGAAACAAAAGAACTTAACGTTTCTGTGTGATGAATAAAACTATCTAATTAAAAAAATATATATGATATCTGTCGTGAAATTTACAAAAAGGGGTGAGTAATCAAAAAAAAAAATCAAATATTCAGCAGACAAAAGAAATATATCTTTGTGGGTGAAGCCCAACTATTCACTTTATTTCAGAATTTTCCAATGTCCTTCACTACACACTGTATTGTATGAAATGGTTATTGTCCTTGCAGAACCAATGCTCCCTGTCCATTTTCTTAACATATCCAACGGAACTAGAGCCGGCACTCACAAGTATTGCACTCCTAGGTACCTTCTGTAACATAAATATTTATAGTTATTTATATATGGGTACGGTTACTACCACTTGATGAGCTGAACTGTCAATGCATCAATCATATTAATGTCAACAGTTACAATATGAGTTTAAATAAAACTACAAGCCAAAAATTGATCCGTAGTTTTTATTAATCAATACTAACGTTACACATAATAACAACGTTACATGGTGTCAGGTAAA
>CAJUYH010012275.1:0-10200 GCA_910591685.1 Galerucella tenella | reverse complement strand
AATAATTGTACATTCTACAGCTTGAACAACGTGTACTAACCTCTCTATCTACATAAAAACCGTTAAAGCACACCGACAGGGTTGGGAGCTTGGACACTTGGCGACTCGTAGTGACCAAAAATATAACACTATTGTTCTTACTCACTAAGTGATATAAGAAAAAAAAACACCATGTATATTGCAACGTTCTAACTATGTAATCAAATAACTGAGCATATTTTAAATATGTAATACTCTTACCTTTTCTCCTCAATCGAAAAATTTAAATCTTCCTCTGAATACACCGCAAATCCCGATCTTCTTACATCTTCAAGATTAACATATACATTACCCATACCATCTCCGAGACATTCGATAAATTGTCCATGAACAGTATACAATCGTTCAGAAGAATTCTGGACGTCGAATTCGTCGTCGCCAAGCATTTTTGATGTACTGCTAGATCTGAAATGTTCATATTCAATAAACATAGATAGGTATTACTTCTTTAAACCTACGCTAGTCTCTGACTAATCTAGGAGTAAGGGCGAAGTAAGAAATTTTTATTAATAAGACTGACAGTGTATAATGATGGAAATAATCTGATACAGTGTATGAAAGTCATTTCATGTCGAAATTTAGAATGATGACAGTATATGTAAACATAAAATTAATTATAAGTGCATACTTACTCAGAAGTAGTAGATCTAGTGTCTCGTTGGATGGAGACTTTGAAACCAAACAAATTTTGCTTCAAAGTTTGTAAAGCCTTTATGACAGACCTGAAAGGATTGAGATGAACAGTTTTACTAAACAGTCAAACTAACAAAAAGTGTAGCTAATTGTAACAGGGAACTTGAATTTTTTTTTAAATATCAATAATGTGCTATAAACTATAAGAATACAGGTTAGGTTCCAAGGCTGGATTACACTATCTACACTGTGTTATTTATAAGATGCGACATAGGGATTCCTGTACAAAACTATCAAACGCGAAATAACTTTTTTACCAAATAGCGTTCATAAAATATAATAACAGATTTGTAAAGGTCGTTAAAAAATAAGTTCAAATGCACTTTTAATTTTCTTAAATTCGATCTGGTTTAATGAAAAAATGGATTACGTTTAAAAAAGTCGAACTCCATTTTCATACCACTTTCGGATGATCTTAATCGATTAGGTGATGGCTAACATGGTAGTGCACGGTATTATTTAAAAGTTAAACATGAAGTATGGCAGTTCGATTCGCCGCTGATGGAATTTTTTGGTTTTTAGTTCTTTTTTTATAATTTTTGGAACAAATAACTTTGCTTTATTTCAAATTAAATGTTTTTTAGACACAGACTGTGACAAAAAAAATATTATTAGTCTTAAATTTGCTAAGTTCATTCATAACTGTTAGAAGACAGTTTATAATACATAGTAAGTAAGTACGTTTATTCATCTCTTAGAAATTTACAAACACATGTTACAAAAGAAAACATCAAGTTATAAAATTACATAGACTTGTCACAATAAAGAAATAAATCGCATACATACAGCCAATTACTCCGGTCATTCATTCACCTGCATTCATATCTCTCATGGGGTAATTAAAAATCAGTAAAATAATAATGTACAACATTAGCATTTAACGTATATAAAAGGTAGTTAGTTTATTATATTTTTCTTTTATACTGTAGGAACTCGTCAACAGAATAGAAAGCATTTATGCAGAGAAATTTATGTAGCTCTATTTTGAATTTACTGTAGGTTTCATTACCGACAGTCCTACATGCGTGGTTAAGACATATGACACCCCGATAACCTCCAGAGTCTTGACCAATATTTAGTCTAGAAAATGGTACTCTAAGATCACCAGCCTTTCTTGTATTGTGTGTATGTATTATGTTATTTCTAATATAATTTGTTTCATTCTTTTTTATATTCAGGGTTATGAGGTAAATATATAAACAGGGTAGAGTTAATATTGACAATTTTTTAAATAGGTCTTGACAGCTCGCTCTATAACCAGTCAGGCATCTTATGATTTTTTTTTGCATTGTAAATGCTTTATACATATGGGCAGAATTACCCCAAAACTGTAACCCATATGATAATTTTGATTGTACAAGACTAAAGTATGCTATTTTTAATATCTGTAGATTTGCCGTTCTGTATAGTTGTCTAAATACAAAGCATAAGCAACTTAATTTTGAGACTAGGTCGTCTATATGTTCTTCCCATGTTAATTTTTGATCAATAATTAGCCCCAGGTATTTAAAATATTTTACTTGTTCAATTGAACTACTATTTAGCTTTATTAAAGGACATTGGTCTTGTCTTGAGTTTTTTGTTTGAAAAACCATAAATACTGTTTTACTTTGATTTACTAATAATCCATTTTCTGAACACCAGGTTGAGAATTCCTGTACAGTAGAATTAGCAATATCAGCTGATTGCAGTAGGTCTTGTTTAGCCACTATCTGACTTGTATCATCTGCGTAAGTAATCATTTGTTGAGGTGTATTACAGAAGTATACAGAATCGCTGACAAACAATGTAAATAGTAGTGGAGCCAAGGTCAATCCTTGTGGAACACCCATAGTTACCAATGCAGGGTTAGATTTAGTTTGGTGAACATCGACTACTTGATGCCTATTGTGAAGGTATGATATGATCCAATCACCTGCAACCCCCCTGATGCCCATTCGATCTAGTTTTCCTACAAGCAGATTGTGATCAACTGTATCAAACGCCCTGGTCAGGTCAAAGTAAATGGCAATTGTACATAATTTTTTATTAAGATTTTCAATTATATCATTACACATTTGATCAATGGCTGTTGATGTTGATTTCTGTTGTCTAAAACCGTGTTGACAACTTGGTAATAGGTCATATTTTTTTGTAAAATCATTTAGTCGAGTATAGTAGCAGTAATCAATAATTTTTGCAAGTTGAGACCCTTTATGTTTAAAAATAGGAATAGATTTTGAAGTTTTTAATTTTTCGGGATATGTCCCTGTACTGAAAGATTGATTAATCGTGTAGCACAGAGGTACACATAGTAAATCACTTGCTACACTTAGTGGCTTTCCATTTGTTTCATCAATTCCAGGTGTCGACTTTTTTGTTACCTTATTAATTGTGTTTTGTATTTCTTCCGGCGTTACTGGATAAAGAAAGAAAGTAGCCTGTTCTATTGGTGGTAGTTTAATGTTTTTACTTGTAGAAGGTTTCTCGATATTTTTGAAGAAATTGTTAAAATATTCCGCCAGAGACTTTTTATCTGTAATATTTTCGTTATTGATTTTGAGCTCAAATGAGTTAGTTGTTAATTTTTTATTCCTGTGTTCATTGATTATTTTCCAGGATTCTTTGCCAATGTTATCAGCCTCGAGAAGACGTTTATTATTGTACTCGGTTTTCGCTGTATTCACAACTGTTTTGTAGATTTCCTTTAACGTATTATACCTATTTTTAATAATTTGATTGTTACTGCATTTAGCTATTTTACACATTTCACAGATGGTATATATAATAATATTAAATCGGATATACAGTTAGTTAAACATGGTGTACCACAAGGATCGGTATCAGGACCTTTACTGTTTGTTATACAGGGTGGGGCAATCTTCTGACATCGGAGGATTACATCGTTGTGGTGATAGATAGAACTTTATAGTTTTGTGTGAGCTAATACAGTTACTGAGAGCACATTTTGAAAATACTTTCGATTCTACAGGGTGTTCCAAAACCACGTAGCAGCACAAACTTACATTTTTTTTAATGGAACGTACTATATTTTGTTTAAGAATCGAAAAGATCTCACCGAGAGCGTTACAAAAATATAGCACTCTAATATATTATAAGGGTGTTTTACAAAGATATGGCCAATTATTAGCAAAAAAGACCTCCTCTTTAACACTCTGCAAAACAGTAAATTAAAATAAATCAACAGTTCTTTGTGTTCAAATGTCATACACACATCATTGGCTGTGCTCAGTATTAATTACTTTTTTTATATGTGGCTTATTTAATACAGGGTGAAACAAAACGCAAATCAAGCAATATCTCAAAATTTTTAAATGAATCACCCTATAAGTATTTTTACAATTTGTTAGTACAATTAATAAACTTTCAAACGATGTAGTAAACTTAGGGCATTAGTTAATGGAAAATCGTAGATATTTTATGATAATGGTCAAAAACAAGTATTTTACATACACAAATTAAATGGTATTGAATTTTTACATGCAACATCTTGTGAATTTTAAAATTTCTAAGGCATAAATTCTAATCGTAATTTTGGATGCATCTAAAATATCTTTGACTTCTACTCTTACCATTAGAGGAAGGAAAGAAGGAATTATGTTGGAAGAAATATTTTTGTTTTCTGTAAGTAGGTTAATGTCATTATAGTAGGTACTAATAAATATAAAAGCAGTTTGTAGTCTTTACGAAATAATTACTCAAGTCACCACAAACAGTATATCTTAGTTATGTAAAATGCAAGCTTGTAATTCATTTTCCACCTTTTTCTATTTTTGAAATCAAACAATTATGAAAACCAATATTATAAGAACACTCACATTTACATAAATGAACATTGACATTCTATAAAAAGTATAGTAGTTTATGCTAAGTGTTCAAAATGGCGATCATTTACTTCCATACAATTCTTTTCAAAAACGAGGATCTTACTCTTTCCAACATAGCTGGAGTTATTGTGGAAAATGCGTTACGGTTGATACACAAGTTGCTTGATTTATCCCCATAAAAAGAAATCCATCGGTGTGAGATCTGGAGATCGAGGAGGCCACGAAATTGGTCCACCACGTCCTATCCACCTGTCGGTAAAATTTCTGACATACAGATGCTCCATCTTGTTGGAACCACAAGTTAACTATTGTGTTTGAATCAACTTCCTAAACACAAACGAAGAATACAGCAATATTTCTTTGACATTTATTAGTAGATACTATTTTGATAGTAGCCCACTTGATATAATCAAAAATATGGCTTGATTATGTTTCGCCCATTCTCAAACAAGCCTATAATAACAATTCGTGAAAGTGAAACATGAATAAATATGAAATTTTTAGTAAACATTTTATTTCATTGATTAGATATTGTAGATGCATCCAAAATTCCGATTAAAATGTATGCCTTAGAAATGTTAAAATTTACAAGAGTTTGCATGTAAAAATTTAATACCATTTAATTTGTGTATGTAAAATACTTGTTTTTGACCATTATCATAAAATATCTACGATTTTCCATTAACTAATGCCCTAAGTTTATTACATCGTTAGAAAGTTTATTAATTGTACTAACAAATTGTAAAAAGACTTATAGGGTGATTCATTTAAAAATTTTGAGATATTGCTTGATTTGCGTTTTGTTTCACCCTGTATTAAAGAAGCCACAGATAAAAAAAGTAATTAATAGTGAGCACAGCCAATGATGTGTGTATGGCATTTGAACACAAAGACCTGTTGATTTATTTTGATTTACTGTTCTGCAGAGTGTTAAAGAGGTCTTTTTGCTAATAATTGGCCATATCTTTGTAAAACACCCTTATAATATATTAGAGTGCTATATTTTTGTAACGCTCTCGGTGAGATCTTTTCGATTTTTGAACAAAATATAGAACGTTCCATTTAAAAAAATGTAAGTTTGTGCTGCTACGTGGTTTTGGAACACCCTGTAGAATCGAAAGTATTTTCAAAATGTGCCCTCAGTAACTGTATTAGCTCACACAAAACCATGAAGTTCTATCTCCCACCACAACAATGTAATCCTCCGATGTCAGAAGATTGCCCCACCCTGTATATATGTGTATGATTTACCAGAATATGTTTATATTGCTGATACATTTTTATATGCAGATGATACTACCTTCTTAATCAAAAATGCAGTATAATCAGCTGGATGCAGCAACAGCTGAACTCCAAAATAAGTTTGAAGGGTATTTTAATGCTAATATGTCCATTCTCTCAATAAATATAAAACAAAAGTTATAAATTTTGTAAAAAGAAATGAGAGACATGAAGGTGAAAATAGTGTAAGAATGCTAGGTTTTACTATCGACAACAGTCTAAATTGGAAGCTACATGTAAACGAGCTAAATAAGAAATTGTCAAGTGGACACTTTGCATTGAGAGGAATGAAAGCTGTTGTATCAAAAGAAGTGTTTAGGATTGCTTATTTTGGATTAGTACAGTCTCACATCCAATATGGAATTCTTTTATGGGGTTCAACAAATGTGGCAAATAAAGTTCTTATACAGCAAAAGAAAATTATGCATGATATGTTGGAAGTAGGCTTCAGAGAACATGCAAAACCATTGTTTATATCATTAAGAATATTGACTGTACCATGTTTACTTTGGAAGATATTTTATATATGCATAAAAATAAACATAAATATAACACAGGATCAAATATTCATAACTATAACACTAGGAGTAAGGATAACATTAGATTACCCAAAGTAAATCATATAACTACCTCTAAACAAACGGATTTTATTTATTGTAAAATTTACAACTCTATACCAATTGAATGGACAAGGTTAAACTATAAAAAGTTGAAGTATACTGTAGGGCATGCACTTGAGAGTCTGGCGTTTTACTCAGTAGATGATGTTTTTAACTGTAACTGGCTGGGTTAGTCAATTTTTGGATGAAATGTTTTTATATATATATGTTTGTATGTGTTATTGTTGACGTGTCTAAACAGGTTGTGTTGGTGAAGATTTTAGGAAATTATAACTTTCATAAACTGTAATATTTGTAAGACCAATAAAGCTATCTATCTATTTCCATTTTTCAACTGATTCATCAACTCTAAATTTTAGAAAATGGACAGTCTAATAATCGAGATAGCCAAAGGTAATACATTTGTGACAGGAGATTTTAGATATAGAAAAAAATTGTTGAGACACAATTATATAATAGTAATGTATCATTCCAAGCCCGAGCCTTACTTTTTTTTAACGTGTTTGATAAAATATAGGAACAAAGACTTACCTATTATCTGTGAAATATACTTTGGCGTATTCCTCTGTTGGCGGTATGAATATTTTTCGAATCTCACCAAATTTTGATAATTCTTTTCGTAAAAAACCCTGAAATCAAAAAGTTCCCAATTTTCTTTCCACACAAGCACACTCATTTCAATCATTTTGTATAAGAATACATGAAGAAAAATTGCTTACCCTATCTACCTCTTCAGTAAATCCAGAAATTAACAAACAGTCCCTAAAACATCAAATATAATTTTAATAAAACTGAATTTTCAATATGTTGTGTTTAGATGATACATTATTACACCACAATAATATAATATGATAGGAAGTGTACTAATATAATCATTTTTAAGCAAAATGTATGCAATATTTTACATAGAATGCAATTTTATCACAAAATATTACATATAATACAAAATTGAATCTCAAGCAGTACACATATAAGTTGCAAGAATACAATAACATGCATGATCCTTCCCAAGACCATTGTATTCATTTTAACCAGATAGAGGACATGAGTGGATTGTAATTAGTCAAGTTGTTTGCTGAAAGCAAGATATGGCTTTTATGTATGTAGGTATTAGGCAAGTTTGATGGTAAACAAGAGCAAAATTAAGTATATATTTTTGCGATTGCTAAAACACTACTCTATTGTGAAAAAGGTAACATGTGTTAATGTTACTTAGCTATATCTAGGGCTATTTATTGCGTCTCTTTTTGTTGAGGTGGGCCAAAATTTCAAGTAGGTACTTCAAGGCACCAATTTTTAAAGTTAGAGTATAACACCAACAATACTTCAGTTAGTAAACTATTAAAATCGCAGTGATTAATTCCATTATTTGTGTATTTACAACCGGCAAATATTAAATGTAAACAAACTAGTAAATAGGTAATTCAACGTTATTTTGAAAGTGAACTATTCTAATCTAAGTACTAATCTACCATTCAAACTTATGACTTTTAAGTTGTTAAAGTATTTGTGCAATAAAAAAAGCGATACAAAAGCCGATGTATTTAAAATGGAATATCTTACATAGTTTGCTGGTTCATTTCAATTTAGAACTAAAATGGATTAAAATCTTATTTATCAATGACAGTTTAGAAACAAATAACAACTTACAGCTTCAGTAACAATTAGGAATGTAAAATTACAATCAAACTATGCTACATTCTAGCCATATTCTAGCAAGTAGCAACCCAACAGAGTACAGAGAGAACATAGAAAGAAGTTTATCACTATGAAGTGAGCACAGGAAGTGAGAAGTGAACAAGTGACAATTGACAATTGATAGATGAAGTTTTAATGTAGGTGCGTTCCATAGACAAAATAAAGTGCATGAGTTTATTTTGACTTTTTTAACAAAATATAAAAATAACCAATTGCAGTTTTTACTGACCACCTGTGGTGTTAACAGTGCCTGTACAATTTTCAATGAGCTACACCCAAACAAACAGGATAAACGTAAGAACGTTTTTGAATTTATTTTAAAATTTCGACAAACAGGATCTGTTCAAAATAAAAAACGGCAGATTCAAAATCCAGTATGAAGCGAAGCGGTAGAGTTAGCCGTTTTTGGACAAGCTGCTGCAAATCCAACTCTTTAGTACAAGAAAGCTTGTAGAATTATCTGGAGTAAGTTAAGGTACCGTCGGGCGAATTTGAGAGCCAACAAATTCCAACCCTATAAAATTAATTTAGTTCAGGAACTTAACGAAGACGATTTTTATCGCCGCTTGCAATTTTGTGAAATAATAAGCGAGCATGTTATACAAGATCCACATTTTCTTTACAACATTTGTTTTTGAGATAAATGAAGTTTTTATACAGGGTGTTCCATTGGGAAAGGGCCTAACTTAACTGTAGATGGAGATCACGTTGGTGCTTCCAAAAACCTATATTTAATCTGTCTTCTGCACTTCATAACCGAGATACAGAGTGTTTTATAAATTTATCCTACTTCTAACAATGGTATCGGAGAGTTTTTTTTCAGCTTGAAATGAAATCCATTTAATGCATCTAGAGAAGCATCCTAAAGATTCAATTGAGTTTGTATGTTCACGAGTACAGACCACTAAAAAATGTGATTACAGGGCCGTACTTAGGTACTCATACTCAATATGCTTCAAATATTTCGAACACCCTGTAGAAATAATCCAGAGGTGATCGGAAGGTCCGTTCGCAATATTACAAAAAGGACAAGAAAGTGCATAGAGCAGAATGGAGGTCATTTTGAGCAATGTTTATAGGTTAGACTTGCTTCGTTTAGATCCTTGATAAATCACTGACAATATGGAAGGCTCATCTTGATAGTCGCCTAAGCAAGATGACAAACACGTATTGGGCCTGTAGGAGAGCCATTGGTCCGAGGTGGGGACTGACCCCCAAAACGATCATATGGTTCTATAGAGTGATTATGCTGCCTATATGCTCACATATGCGGCTCTGGTCTGGTGGCCGAGGGTAACCTTGGTCACGGCTAGATTGCAACTGACACGCCTTCAAAGGGTGGTCAGTTTGGGGGCAACTGGCTGCATGAGGACTACACCAACTGTTGCGATGGAAGTGATCCTTGGTCTTCGGCCTCTTCACCATGTGATCGAGGCTGAGGCGCTTGAAACGTCTGGGATACGTGCGAAGAGGGGAAGAGTGCAGACACGTCAAGAAGCTCCGGCTCCTGGAAGATATTCCACTTCTGGCTCGAGCGGCTGACGAATGCTTGCGCAAGTACTACTTCGCAACCCCATACAGGGGTATGATCCAGGATAGAGAATCCTGCGGAAAAGAGAGGAATACACAGCCTCATGAGACCGTCTGGTACAGAGATCATGCTCCGGTGATAGAGCAGGGGCTGGAATTTAGTAATACAAGGACACAAATCTTTGTACCATTGGGTGATGGTGTATCTGCATATCAGGCCGAGATATACGCTATTTTGGAATGTGCGCAGATAAACCTAGACAGAGGTTATGTGGATCGACGCATAACCATATACTCCGACAGTCAGGCAGTAGTTAAAGCCTTGAGTGGATATACCATCAACTCAGGGCTTGCTGACGAATGTCGAGAACGACTTGAAACACTAATTGAGTTGAACGCCAATGAAACAAAAGTTGCTCAATTTCGCTAATGAAATAAATTTGGAGGTAACCTTAGCCAGTTCGCAGGGCCTTAATTGTTACCTTATTAATATAAAGAAAAGAATTTACTTA
>CAJUYH010012274.1:0-10201 GCA_910591685.1 Galerucella tenella | reverse complement strand
AATGGACTATAAAACTTGTAGACTCAGGGCGGATTTATCAATGCCCGGTTAAATCTGTCAGCTACGTAGCCCTCAGCTATCTCTAGTCGCCAGTCAAAGTCTCGGTTACAATAGAAAGCGTTTATCAATGCACCACATAACTGACAGCTAGCTAACTGGAGGCTAAGTGTAATTGAGCATTTGACAACCTTGTTCGGGTTATGAACGTGAGTGTTATGTTGTCAGAGTGTAAATTTATCATTTAAATTTGGTGTAAGGAGGATCACCCGTTACATGAAATATACATATTATTAATTTTATTCGCATATAACATATATAACACACTGAATCAAGAATATAGAGGTGAAAGTTATTATTTTTCTATTTTACCGTAAGCTTACTCTGACAACATCGTAAAAAATTTCACTTGTCAGTGTCAAAATTGTGGTACTGTTATTTTTATTTCGTCTATGTTGTGCTTTGTTGAGTTGTTTGCATTTGAGCATGTCTACAAAACAAAAAAGATATCCCAATTTCACGGAGTCTGAGCGACAATTAGGTACTTATAAACGTAGCCGTCCACCATAAAAGTATAATAGAATGCAAAAAGACGGATGCTGTGACTTGGCAAGAATAGCTGGAATTTGTTGGAGTATCATGAGAACACTGGGTTTAGATAATCGAAACCGAGTAATAAACTCGACATCATCGAGCTCTTCAAAGGGATTCATCCGTTCTTCAACAGTATATGGTCGTCTTTCGTACTCTACAAATTCCAATATTTCGCCAAGCTCCAAGCCCTTCATCGAAAAGGTCGTTAAGTCCCTCAAGATACATTGACAATAACAATGAAATAAAATACAAACAGAACCTAGATGCTACTAAACTACTATAGAAGAATCAAATAAGCTTCTCGATTTCACCCTAAACGATAATAACGCAATCAAATTTAAAGTTGAAATAATCTTTGTTGCAAAATGTAAGCAAACATGAAAAAATCATGACACAGTTGTCAGAATCTATGGTTAGAATAACGGAACACCACTTTCTCGTATTTAACTGTATGTTCTATGGTTAACATCAACTTGATAGTGGCAGCTAGGATAGCCGAAAGTTTGACTGACAGCTAATGCAAACTGGCAGTTGATAAACACGTTGACCAACAGCTAAGATTTAGCCGAAGGCTACAATATTTAACCGAGCATTGATAAACCCGCCCTCAATAGGTTTGTTCCCGTAGCAAGTTCCTATTAGCTGTTATGGACATATTGAGTCTGCGCAGTATCAAAAAAGCGTTCCACCAGAGCCTGAACTCTGATACTGCGCAGACTCAATATGTCCATAACAGTTAGGAACTTACTACGGGAACATTCGTCCTATTAATTCGTCCAGCTTACTTTGAGCCGCTCTAAATCTTCTAGTAACGTTTTTTCATCCTCAAAATCATATGGTAAAATCTTTCTCGGCTCTTCAATGATCGTGTCAACTGATTCTAGAAGACCTGGTTCTAAGCCTTCAGGTAACTCCGGTTTCATATCTTTGTCAGCAATGGCATCATATAAATCATCTCCATGAAACTCGCCGTCTAAAAATGAATAAAAAACATAAATCCATCCGGAATTGTTCAACGCAAAGTTGGATTTTCATACATGTACGTATAGTAAATAGAGTTCATATGATAACCTTCTTGGGGTGCGTCATCGATTGTTAATTTCCTTCTTGTAATATTTAAAAATATATACACATTGCCGCTACGAAAGGTACGTCTGCATCCTATTTTGAATGATATAATATCTCCAGATTGATAGGTCCCACTTGCGCGTATTTTAAACATTAACTAATCAAATTTCTCAGGTCAAAGATTAGGGTTAACGTTTATAATAAATTTAAACGGTTCATTAATGTGATATTTTGCTTAGGATTAATCATAGATAAAAAAATACTTATAGCTGGGAAACTGACCCGTGCACCGAGAGAAGAGTTATTTATAGACAAATAAACTGATTTGTTTGACCCCTCTTTGTTTAAAACTAACATTGCTTATTTATTATTAAGAAGCCACATTAACGTGAAAATATTGGGAAATTTTGATATAAAAAAATGATTTATCCGAGTGTAATTTCTTTAATGTAAAAAAATTTGCTCTCCTCTATGTACACCTTAATACAATTGTTCTTCAGAAACTATAAAAGTCTACGAAGCACAATATAATATTTTGTTATAAAATATAACAATGCTATTTGGGTGAAAGTTGTTTTCATCACCCAGAAAAAAACCTAACATCTTCAATAATATTCCATCACTTTAAAACAAATTAAATAATCATAGTGTATCATTTGAAAGTTTTGACAGAAATTTACATTTTTTAAATAAGCCTATAGATTATTAGCCTCAAATAAGATCTACTTTATACCGAAAAAATAAGTATTTCAGTATAATTGTACATGTATTGTTCCGAGAAAAAAACTCATTTGCTCCAAATCACATATTTCTTCACCAGTAAGAAATCACATCAGCCTACAAATTATGTGGCAATTGAAACAAAGATTTCTCACCCCACCCTTCCTATTATTCAGTAACGGTCACCACCTGTATACGTTTGGCGTCAGTCTGCATGTGAAATTAGATCAGTTTTTGCAATTTTACTTATTATTTTGTTTTTGTGAAGTATGTGGTTAAAGTGCTCTGGACAAAGATAAGTTTAATAATAGAATGAATGAATTGTTAAACTCATGGCGATTACAAGAATTGTGAGATATATTTGAAGGTAAGGAAATAAATGACAATTATATTCAAGTCGGTAGAAGTAACAAGCAAGCGAAATGTACCTCAAACATACACATTTTTCAATTAAACCTGTCAGATCTACTCCAAGAACTCCAAAAAACTACTATGGGGAAAGCATTAATGAGCACACTTAAGGATAGACAAGGCTATCTTGTGGATACCATTGTTAGTTATGTTTTAGATCATGTAGGTTTGTTTAATTTTAACAATGTATGGTTTCCATTTTATAAATGTATGGTACCTATTTATTTTGAAAATGTATAGTTTTCTTTTTAATAGATCAAAATATTCAGCAGCAAGTTTTTTATTCCTATCCTGCTTTCCTACTAAACAGTTTTATGCATAAATAGAGACCATTAATTTTTATTAGATTTATACATGTTTGTAATAAAAATACTGTAATTTTAATCCGTGTCTAGACTAACCATCGACTAATCCACACATTCAAAACGAAAGTCAACTTTGTTGTTCGACAAAGTCTGGAAACGGCTTAGACAAATATTTGTGAAAAATATATTTTCCCAAGTAACCTAATTATTGAGAGAGCCGTGTGGAAGTTACCCATACTGCTTAATACACCGTGAACTTTTAATATATTTCTAAATATTTAGAAACATTTCAAAAGCTCAGTGTATTGAATAGTGCATGTAGGTTACTTGCATAAACAAAAGACAATAGGTACCATAAATAATTCGGTTTTTTAGGGAAATATATTTTTTCACTAGGCAATATAATATTTATGAAAATTATGGTTCGGTTATGATAAATTTATTGAATTTTAGTAAAAATTAATAGTTTTCTTGAAGAAGGAACATTTGTTTCCAACAAAAAAATATAATTTGCTGGGAAGATAAATTTTTTACGAATAAAAAACATATCGTTAACCCAAACAATATATATAACCTACCCTGGGATTAATCACAGACCTGCCTTTTTCTCCATTTCTTCCAGCGTAATGTGTTAGAAAGACATTCACAATCGGTGACGCACGCCAAGAAGGTTATTATAAGAACTTTATGTATTTTGGCTGAGACCTAAAAGATCTATTGTGCACCCTTACTTTTACTTAGTTTCTGAGAAGAGTCTCAGAGACCAGTAGCTTCTTTAGTCCTATTTCCTGGAGGAGTTTTAGAATATCTGCAGGTTTCAACTTAGGTAAATGATCAACTTGAATATTAAGCTCGGAATGTTTTCAAAAAAGGGGAAATTTTCTGACTTACCTTCTCCTTCCATTTCATACATCCTTTGGGCATACATCAATCCTGGAGACATTTCGTCGCCTTCTCCCAGATCTTCACCGGTAGCCTCTTTTAAATATGTGGGTAGCGAAATTTCTCTGAAATATTTTAGGAAACGGTCAGTAATTCCATGGCGAGCATTTAAAATAAAGAGAAAAATTGACAATTTTCGATTGCTCAACTAAAATCGTATAGACTGTATAACATGTACTTACCCAGAGGGACTAATTTCGGCTTCTTCTTGTTCCTCTCCTTCAACTACATGATCGATGTAAAAATCAACAGAATAATGGTCATCTCCTCCCAAGCTTGGACATGATATTTCTTCTTTGCTTAGTTCTTTTTCCACTTCTTCAGATTCACTTTTTTCTGATAGTTGACTTTTCTCACTGGTGACAGTAATATAATTTTATCAATAATTTTATACAAAATGATTTTTTATTTAAAATGTTACTATTAGTAACGGCTGGTGTAAACCCCGAAGTAGGAGTGGGCCAATAATTGAGGTTAAGCCTCTGGCAAGAAGCGCTTACTGCGCTACCTCTGCTGCAGGCAGCCAATGAAGCAATTGAACCCAGGTTTGTGTTCAATAAACCCTACAAAATACAAATAAAACAGAACACAGAGCCAGATGTTGCAAATACAATATGCATATATACAGATGGCTCAAAAATAAAAGAAAGCTTAGGATGTGGAGTTTACTCGAGAGCACTAAGCCTAAAGATTAAATTGGAAACAATACCAGCGTGGTTCAAACAGAACTGGCTGGTATCTCAATTGCCACAAAAGAACTAACCAGAAGAGGAATTTCTGGCAAAAACATAACAATTTGCACTGATAGTAGACAAGCCCTATTAGCCTTGAACAGACAACGTGTTATATTGAGGTTAGTACTAGAGTGCCACCAAGATTTAGCTGACGCCTCGGCAGATAACAATATTATCCTGAGGTGGGTTACAGGGCACGACAGGAGTAAAGGTAATCGCATTGCCGATTCTTTAGCCAGGGAAGCGACTGGACTAAAAATTTTAGGACCCAGTGACACTTCGGCCTAACGACTTCGACAATTGCGGAACTAGCCAAACGTTACACCCATGGTCAATCCCTTAAAAGATTGGATGGAATCAAAGGATGCAGTCTTGCCAGGATCACCCTGGGCGACCCTGGGAAGCTGGCGTCGAAGAAATATTAGGCGATGACCAGGAAAAACCTACATTTAACAGTAGGATTTCTGACTGGCCACTGTCAACTAAGGAAACACCTTCATATGCTATGGGGCTAGTGGACACACCTCTATGCAGGATGAAACTGTCAGGCATGTCTTATGCGAGTGTCCCCGGAGTTATCGTCAATAAGAGAGTGTGTATTCGGTGAGTCTTGCTCTTGCCTGCCTGCCTGCCGATATAAAGGAGAGGTCTCCTATTGACCTGTCCCCCTTCCTGGGAAGGACAGGATGGACGATGTCCTAGGAGTACAACTCCTCGGGAGGATGTACAATGGGTCACATGTGGCCTAAGTGCTGTGATCCTACACTCACCCTCCCCACTCTACAGATACATATACAGATATGCTATTAGTAAATTGGAATTATCTGTAACTCCCAACTGATTGACTTTTCACTTATGTGTTATGAATTTTTGAGATCCTCTTGTAGAGGAGAATCTAACAATGTAATAATGTATAGGGTGCTCCAGTCAAAAAATTGGAAGGGGTCCATAGGGGACAGACCTCCCTTTATATGATTTTTTCACAGCCTAATAACATATACTAAATACGTTTTGAATTACATAAAATAAATGAATTCATGAAATACACATAGTTATAGAATTTTTACGATAAAAAGACGATGATGTCATTTTCAGTTACTTTCCTGCTTATCAAAATAAATATTAGTTTACCAACCGTAAATACAATTTATCCTCAAAAGCCAGGGCAATTTACAGCTGACGGGTTGGCAAAACTTCAAGACGTTGTCAGATCAACTGGTAAAATTCCCCAGTTTGTTTTGACGTTTATTTTTTTGCTTTTAAAATCATTGTGTCTTTAAGATTAAAAAAAACAGTTATTTCCATAACGAATTATTTAAGCAAATCTGCAGTGTGTAGATAATAAAATGCCGAAGAAGCTGAACAGTAAATGTCAAGAGATGGTAACATCTTTGTTAAGATATTTTTCTCACGCTTACTGCTGTAAGAGACGTAAGTAAAAGTATTCGCTATTTGTATTCATTATTATTAATATTATTGTTACTTATTTAAATGTAAATGATTGAATGTTTTTCAATCTCAACAACAACAGAAAAGCAATAGTAGTTTTCATAGACTTTGCGAAGGCATTCCACTATGGAGTGAGAGGTACTGTATTGGAACTTCTCGGAGATTACCTTTCAGACAGAGACCAATTCCTAAGAATTACTGATAGTGCCAGTTTACCTCGAAAAATTAAGATTGGGGTGCTACAAGGTACAATACTGGGGCCAATTCTCTTTCTTACATATATAAATTCCCTACTTAACATTAACATCGAAGGAAAAATACTATCTTATGCAGATGATACAGCTGTTATATTCTCTGATGAAAACTGGGAAGAAGTAAAAAACGGTATGAAGGAGGTAAAAAACTGGCTTCAAATTTTCAAGTTGTCACTGAATATAACTAAGACAAATTACATCGCTTTCTCTTTAACACATGCCAACAGACCTATTTATAATAAAATATTAATAGAGGAAAACACACATTTTGAAATAACTTCAGTATCTAAGTCACTTATTAGGTATGGTATGGGGAGAAACATACAAAAGTAACATAAAACCAATACAGGTAATACAAAATTATATCCTAAAGGTGATTTTCAACAAAAACAGATTGTATCACACCAGCTTATTATACAATGAGAGTATATGTCCTGTTATTATTTTTATGAATCAGATAAATTAGTAGATCATCAATATTGTACCAGATCAAACAGCAACAAACGGTTGAAAATTCCACGAAGCAATACAACTATGATCTTGAAATTTATTGACTACCTAGCACCTAAATTTTATAATTTATTACCCGTTGATATCAGAAATATAAGCAAATTGAATTCATTTAAGAAACAATGTAGAACATATGTTGAAAGAAGCTTTGAAACATTTATAAACATTCTTATTTAATACTTCGAAACAAACTGTCATAAAAAGTAATTCAACTTATCAATTTTTAAATATTGTCAAAAAATTATACGTTAGATTTTAGTTATTTTAGTTCAATAGTTCAATACTATGCTTTAGTACAATCTCGACTGCAATATGCCATCCTCAGTTGGGGTGGTTTACTTGATACTCACCTAAAAAAATGGAAATATTGCAGAAAAAATACTCAAAATAATGTACTACAAAAAAAGAGATTATCCGTCGAACTTTTTATTTAAAGATTCACTAGTACTTGATGTACGACAATTATACATGTACCTATAGCATTATACTATTCATTTACAAAAATAAAAATATCCTTAAAAATTTTGAACATAATTATAACACCAGGAATAAATCTAAGGGTAACGTACAAGTCACTATAACAAAAAAAGACATTGGACAGCACACATATAACTACCTTAGCAGTAAAATATTCAACTACTTACCTGAAGTGTACAAGATGTATATACGTACAATAAACAATGTTAACCTTATGAAGAGAATTTTCAAGAGGTATATGCTTGACCTAAATAGGAATTTTGTCCATAACCCTTGAGTATAGAGACTTAACATAATTACAAATTATAACGCATAGCCGAAGCATAGCACTACATGTTTTAGTGGGATTCTTCATGTTTATTTGTAAAATATGATAGATTTGTATTCTATTTGTATTTTTTATTTGTACTTTGAATATTTTGAATAAACATTATTATTATTATTATTATTATTATAGTGCCATTATTTTAACCGTATAAAATATAAGATATCCTCCTTCAAGGTGCCTTTCAAATGGATAGCTTATAAATTACATGCTCATTTCAGAAATCTCAGTTGAATAGGTTTATCATTTGACTGTGTAAAATATATAAGAAAAAAAAAGTTATTAGGCACATACAGAAGTTTATACTTCTAGGTGCCTCTAAAAAGTATTACAGGAAATGTATATGTATTACATGCGCATATTTATTTATTTATTCGTTCATTCTTAACATATTATTGGATATATGATACAGATGTTTTATAATTTTGTAAATTTTGTAATTTTTGTAATTTATTTTGATGATGATGAATAAACATTCAAATTAATTATTGTTAGGTTGGGCTAGACTTTTCTAGTTTTCGTTAAGTAATGAAAAAAACTACAGCCTGTCAACATCACAATATTTTGTTTTGCAACGTCATCGTTGGTCGCTAAATGACGACATTCTCGAGCGCCGTCGAGACCTATTAAAATCTAAAGATAAAGTAACTTCGAAAAGAAAAGCTCGTATGGTAAGGTAAAAACCATTTTAGCTGTGGGTATGGCGTGTACGGTTTTTCAAAAATGTTGAAAAAAACAGTTACTTGGGCATTCTCGAGCGCGTCTAATATTCATATCACGCATGCCCCAAGTGCCTCTGATAACAACGGTATACTAATCTGCCGGTTTACGTGTTGGGGGTAGGCATATAAAGTAGTCAAAAAACCGAAAAAAAAATATTTACTCGAGCGCGTCAGATTTTCGGAAGGGGTGTTAAGTATGCCCCAAGGAAGCTCCCTTTAGAAAAACTGACGATTTCGGCGTGACGATAAGTTACGAAAATTTTTTGAAAATGCAAAAAAAAATTTCTTTTGAAATACTCGAGCGCGTCAGATATTCATAGGATAGGTTTATCTCGGTATCCTGAAAGCATATTTTCATAATCTGACAAAAATGTTGGTGGGTTCTCTTAATCTGACCAAAAAAGGTTGTTTTATTTCTTTTTTTCCTTTCTTTCTCCCTGATAAAACGGGGAATTTAAGAATGACAATAAAGCGATAGATACAACCAACGTAAATGTAGATGAAATGTAGTACAAATTGTATTATTTATTGTATAAAAAATGAAATGATATAAAATCATGTATTATAATTGTATTGTTATGTATGACCTTTACATTTTGGCTCAATACAATTCATCTTCTTCTTCTTCGCTGGAACTTTCATATTGGGGCTGAGTGCCTGTAACATTACAGGCACATTCCTCTTTTTTGCTTCAATTCTCTACTTCGTTTTGCTTACGGTACGTCCAAAAAACAATTTGAGGATCAACAGGCTATTGAATCATATAAATAAATGAAACTGTACATGTTAATAATACTTTTGTATACAGATACGCCTAACTTTTTCCGAGATATAATAAAAGTTACATAATTTAATCATCGCTGTTACATATCAATTTTTTTTAACACCCTCCGTTTTCGAGATATACTCAAAAATATGGGAGTTTGAGTTTTCATGATGCTTCAAGTCCAAAAATTTTAACTTTGGACAAAAATGTAAAGAGACCTTTTTGTGTATAAAATTACATTTTTTTATTTAAACTTTTCTTTTGTAAAATTTATCGTTCGCGACTTAGATGCAGCAACGCGTTTTTCGGAAGACGAAATGGCTCCTCCATACTTCCGGTCATGCGGAAACCGTCAGATTTTGTAAGTTTTATATTATATTCTTCAAAATAAAAAAATAAAAAATCGCGCTCGAGAATGCCGGATTAACGTTTTTTTTACAAGTTCGCCACCCTATAACTCGGCGCCGTCAAGGACCTATCGTTAGATATATTATAAGGTTTATAAGTTTATTTCTTAATATCTGACAGCACAGTAGTTACAGAGTGTTCCTAAGAATTTTACAAGTAAATACTAAAATTCTAATGCAAAACAAGTAGGTGTGTCTGTATTGGTTATCTATACATCCCTGTTCCAGCTCAAAATACAATATGGTAATAAAACTGAACAATGCCAGATAAACGATAAATATTGCGGCAGTGGCGGAGATTACGATATTAGTTTATTCTGCTTATTTAATTAGATTCTGTCGACATTACAGTTGAAATAAAATTCATTCGTTCAGGCCTATTAACAAGTTACATTTTCATTTTTATTAAATTAAATTAATTAAAGAAAATATAGTTTAATTTTCATAAATTCAAATTTATTGACAATGAATTCATGTATGTCAAGTAAAGTAAACATACCATTTATAGGAAATATAAAAT
>CAJUYH010012273.1:0-10201 GCA_910591685.1 Galerucella tenella | reverse complement strand
GCTGTTAAATTAACTTGAGCAATTCATAAATTGAGTTAAACAATTAAAACTTTGTCGAAACAAGTTATAAAAATAAACAACTTTCTTTGACACTTCCTAGATTCTAATACTATTTAACAGCTTGGCAACAAAGTCGACAAAATTTTCGACGATCATGTTGGGATTTATCGAGATTCAGGTATATTTCCTATAAGTTTTTAATAAAATCTACACATCCAAAAAACAATCTATCCATATTGCCCTTGCCTCATTAATTTGAAATTATTTTTAATGCCTGTATGATCTGATTCTATTAAATTAGTTTCTTAAAAATAGTCTTTCTATTAGTCATGGTTGTTAACGAGAATATAATGGAAAACGTTCAAATTTCCACTTTGACCTTTCCTAACGATTTTGTTTATGAAGCAATATCAGTTTATTTTGGTGTAATCATTTTTACGGACGTGTGTATTCGAAAGATGTTGACAAGAAGTGTTTTAATTCTGTACCTGACTTTTTCGGTAAGTTTAGATAAGTGATAATTATTGTTTACTTGATAAACTGTGCGACTTTTTCATTTATTTTTAGAATATATGATGAAATATTAGCTTTTTAATCTATCAAATATAGTATTTTTGGTGTATTTTAAGTTTTTTGACAAAAATTATCCTTTTCCACTACTAGCTGTGAAGTTATTGCTTGTTCTAGCCAACCGAGAATTTGAATTTCTATAATTTTCTATTATTAATAGACACATTAAAATATTTTGAGAATTCAGGGATAGTAGTTCAACAAAAACTTGTGCAACATAATTTTGTATACCCAGGATATTGACTTCAACATATTTGCTGCTTGAAATTACCTATCAAGATAAAATTATTTGAATAAAAATGCCGTTAGTTTAAAATTCGCGCTCAACCAAAAATGACTGATGACATAACGGGTACGTTCATAATATATCGAAAACTGACAGTGTACTTGTCAGTCAAACGCTCCTCGTGGTGCGTTTGTGAATTATTTTTAATTTTTGTCTTAAATTTGGCTGGTAGTGGAAAAAATTGTAAATACACCATGGTGTTGAAGTTATTTATAATTCTCGCACTTTATTCCGCGAGGGGCTTTGCTTGGTGCTCGTTAAATAATAATAGTCTTCATCACCTTGGTGTATAATATAATACAAAGACAACTACAGGGTCCTTATATATAGGCAACACTGAACACAGTTTACACTCGAAGAAAACTCGGTTATTGAAACCACAGATATTCTACTGATTTAAACGCGAGTAGTGTTAATGTATTGGGCTGTTTTCAGTTCTCAAATTCCCAACTTAATTCCCAACTCTATCGTTTATTATTCAGATTTTATCAAAGTATGTAAGCTCAACTTACAACCATAGAGATACATACTAAGTAAAGAATCATCAGGAATAGAAAATTAGAAAAGATAACTTATTCTATGGTGACATTCTGACATTTCAGAAGCTCCATGACAACGTCCTTCATTCAAACGCATTTTTTATCAAACAACTCTAACCTAACTTTTAATTTTTGTAGTTACTAAGATGTGGTACGACTATGGTAATATCTTGTAGCGAAAAAGGATTTATTTGCTATCAAACAAATAAATTTTTCCAGTGTGTACATAACAATGGAAACTATTTTCCATCTGGACCGCCTCTGGATTGTCCGAAAGGATTTATTTGCAAAGATACTTCCGATTTAGAATGCGACGCTGAAGATTACTTGTCATTAACTGAATGGTAATAAAAAAAAGTTATGTTTTAAGAGTGTTTTTATTAGTTTTTTTCCAACTATTTAGCTCCTAAATCCAGAAGGCTTCAATAGATTATGTTCTAGATGACTGGAATAAACTTATTAACTTCAATTATTTATCTAAGTTTCTATTAAAGAAGTTTCTCTGTAGTTTTTTAATCTTGCAAGTGTGTGCAGGACCTTTCTTCAACTATTCCATTGACTTATGTAACTTGCTGATTGTACAAAGCTCGGTTCAAGATAAACCTGGTTCTTAACGTTGTACAACACTAGCTCAGACCCTAAGGTCGAGTTGTACAAAAGATCTCCTAAGCGAAGCTTAATTAACAGACGTTTAAATTTTAACTAGACTTTCATTTTTATCTGTTGTACAATGTCATAAATGCAGGCCGTTAACTAATCGACTTCTGGCGTTCATTTTGGAACTTTAGCTCTTTACGTCAGGTTATGTTTGAGCGACCGGGGGTCGCGACGCAAAAGATCTGACCGTTACGTTACGTTATGTTACGTTGCTTCGTTATGTGCCTTGCTTGCGTGCGTGTACTCTCTCCTGAGTCTCTCTCTCGTTTACGGAGCAGTGATTCATATGCTTCGGCCGGGAATCGAACCCGACCGCCCGCGTGGAAGGCGAGCATTCTACCACTGAACCACCGATGCTATATTAAAATTCTATGCAAAGCTGCTATTCGCAGTGCTGGTGATCTACTTGACTTTGTTCGGATAAATTTTTACTATTATTTCCATAATTTTTTTTCGCGATTGATTTTTTTTGTTTATTTACAGCATCGGTTGTCAGGACGGTAGGTTGTGTTTACTGGTTTCTAATTTTAACACGTCGGTAAGTGATTTACTCACCGTTCAGACGTCGAAAAGTAATAAATAGCATAAAAACAATTTCACCAAAATGCAAAATATATTTTAAACTGATCGAGAAGTATAAATGTCACTTTTGGACATTTCGTTCATTCCGAAGAAATTTATATTATTTTATTCGGAATTTATTTCAATACGATCGCGCAAAAAATGGTAAAAGCATTTCAAACGTTAAGGGTAATTACAACGTTTGCATGTAGATTCCTCTCGTAAAATTGGACAAAATGATATGAGGATTAAGGGGTCTAGCACATTTACTTTTTGAAATACAGGGTGTTGAAATTCGATAGCTTTAAAATGGATGGATAAATTGATTCGACATTTGGCAGGTTGCTTTTAAAAGTAAAAGGGCATATTTTGATAGAAATAGTAGTTTGTGCAACTAGTGTGGATGTGATGTTTCCACTAATTTTTTTGTGGTAAACGTACAGCTCTTGAATGTCCAATTTGTATAATGCTACGGTTTCCCTTTTTAAATATACGATGCTGTTATAAGTAGATGTTGCCAGTTGGACTCCCTCATGAAGGGTATATATAATAATAAATATTCTGCTAGATATTTCAAACGTCTACCTGTTGTCGTTATTAATATCAAGCAGAATAATTATTTGAAAATAAAATTAACCATACAAAAAAAAACTTCTTCACGGGGAATCGAACCCGGCTCTACCGCGTGAGAGTCTGGTTTGCTTACTACTCGACCACCGAGGAATATGCAAATTTTTTATCTATAACGTCAGATGCATTACATAATATTTGCTTAAAAGGAACTAAAGTTCCTACCGTGTGTCCCGTTCTACCTTTTTTTAAAGCTTGGTAGCGGAGTAGATCAAATGATTAACATTCTAGACGCGCATAGATGGGAAAAGAAGAAAAATTACCTAGAAACAAAATTCGCGTTCATCTACGAGCTCAATTTTTCAAACATATCAATTTAGTAGGCTGGTACTTAGCATACAATGTTGTGTTGGTAACATTGATACTGACAGAGTGACAGATAAAAATAAACATATTTGGTTTTCAATTTAAGAGTTTTATTTTTCATTTTATTTCATTTGCACAGTGATGGGAATGCTAAGAATGCTATAATAGCGTAATCTCCACCAATAACAAAATAAAATAGTGGTTTCTCGGATTATCTACTCCACTCAAATAAAAGAAGAAGAAGAAAAATAGTATTCCATATTGTCCAAAAGAAGAAGAAGAAAAATAGTATTCCATATTGTCCAAACGCTTTCCTATTCTAAGGTCCAAACTGTCAAAGTGTTTCCTAACCTATAAACTCGTTTCTATCGCTTGGATTCTTTTATAAATGAAACTAAACAAAATTATAAATAAAAACCAGATTTATTGAATAAAATTATATCACAAAATACTCCCACTTTCGCTCCTTTCTCTAAAATACTTCTTAAGAAATATAATAACATCTTTAACGAGAGGCGCCACTAACCATAACAACCCAATTATAAAATAACAGACGGCAGTGACTATCGGAAATAGTGTGACTAATTCTAGATTATTAATATAAATAAAATAATAAATTAATATCACAAGGTATCCAGATACAGAGTTGAGCATCCCTTCTAGTCTCGCGAACTTCCTTTTACCCACGAAGGCTCTGTAAACTGAAACCTCCGCAAATCTCGATAAACCATAACCGAAACCGAAAAGAAGACAGCTCCAGGTAATGAAGTCGTTCGACATTTTTCTTTTTGTTAGTACTGAAAATGTTAAAATATATAATTATTGTTGCACCCTGTATACCGGGTGTGAAGGAAGGAGTATTGATAAAAATTGTACTTACATAACATACTACAACTGGAAAATACCAGTCCCACTACAAAAGTTATTCTCAACTTCGTAGCAGAAAACTTCATCAGTAACGGCAAGAGCACTAAGGATAAACACCATGAAAAGGCGATGTACGATAATAAAAAAGCCATGTCTTCTTTCCGATAAACGTCGTTCTTTTTTAGAGTAATATACGGTGTGAGCGAAATAAAAAAATTCGAACTAATAGACAAGAAAACCTTGGATGCTAGAATCGGATAGAAATGTAGATCGCTGAACGAATCTAATAACGGCAAAAACAACGTATCCATCAAAAAATCCTTCCACGATCTAAATCTTCTTTTCCACAAAAATAAATTGTACGGTGAACACGAACAGCAAGGTTTCTTTTTAACGAACCGCATGTCTTTTAAGAACGCACCGTTATTTTCGTTGTAGTTTGGAATGTACTCGATGTTTTGTATCGGTTCCGGCTTTATAACAATCTCAGTCGGAACAATTTCTTTTCTTTCGACTCTGTTCAATTCCTCCAAAGCTGTACTGATTCTGCTCAACCTCTTGAGATCAATTACGTTGATATTAGTTTCGTCTTCGTCTAGTTCTTCAGGGATTTGTGGTAAAATACTGACCCCAGCGTGTCGGTAGTAAATTTGAACAGTGGTAGGGGTTAAAGGTGCTGGTGGTGAATACACTTCATTCGACTTATTATAATACTCTGAATTATCTTCGTGTATTATTAGATCATCTGTTTCTTGGGTTTTTTCATCTTCTTCGTTGTCGGATATACTATCTTCATCGGATATGTAATCGGTATCTTTTGCGGCTAACGATTCGCCGTGTTTCATATCGGAAGTATTCGCGGAGCTGGCAAATACTTTCATTTCTTTCATTTGCTGGGAAAATCTGAAAAACCCTTGTATTAATTAACTACGTATTAGGCAAACTATAGCATATTGACTAATAAGTGGCTGCGCTATCGTTTGGGTTTTGACAACGAAAACGAAGAATCTGAGTGACAGCTCTGACGGCTTTATAGAGTTATCTACTTTATTTACAGCTTCCTGCAGTTTTAGTGCAACTTTAATGAAGCGTGTTATCAATAGATGTCAAAGGTAATAGTTTAATACAATAGAGGAGTTCAGTCTAAGGTCAGTGTGGCCAACAAAAAGTGGTTTTTTCTGACAAGAATGACATTTAAGGTCTACCATTCAAAACATAAGATTTTTGCATGTTTTTTTATCATAGCGAACATCTATACTGCTTTATTAAAAATTAAAAAAATGAATACAACCCCGAAGCGTATATCTTGATATTTGAAATGACTGTTTAGCTGAATAGTCAACATATCGGTGGCCAATAATTCTAGGAACTCTTGGCATGTCACCATTCTATTTCTGTTATCTATCACTAGTTATGTCAGATGACAGTGGAAAAAGTTATTAGAAGAATAGAGATACAACTAACTAGAAATGATACAAAAATCTAATCGAAAATGGACATACACAATTAAACGAGTATGAACAAAAATAAATATAACTGACATTTGACATAACTGGTGACAGAATAACAGAAATGAAATGGTGACTTGCCAAAAGTTCCTAGAATTATTGGCCATCGATATGTTGAGTATTCAGCGAAAAAGTCATTTTAAATTTCAAGATCTACGCTTCGGGAGTGTATTCATTATTTTAATAAAGCAATATAGATGTTCGCAATGATAAAAAACATGCAAAAATCTTATGTTTTGAATGTTAGACCTTAAATGTCATTCTTGTCAGAAAAAACTACTTTTTGTTGGCTACACTGATCTTAGACTGAGCTCCTGTATTATAACGACTCACAGAGTCTGAAATATGAGTAATAAATATAAAAATGGTGAAAATATTCGAAAATCCACTCTCTGTAACCAAAAGGTACTCATAACTCGAATTATTGGAAAGTTAGAACGATCTAATGACAACCAATCGATTCAAGGGAAATGGTACTGTGACAAAAAATGTTGATCCCTAGCTTTTCAACCGATCCATACTTACGCTGGTAAAGTTTGATATCGACTCATTCCTGGCAATAAATCGAAGTCTTGATAAGGTTGTTTTAAGATCAAACTAGCAGGAATTACGTTGAGTATTACAGCAGCGTATATCATCGAAACATAATTCATTGTGTAATTATCCACCAACAGCAAAACTATATGCGGCATAATCATTAAACTGATCGCCCTTGCCGATTGGATGTTACCTTCGAATGCTCTTTCTGGACTTTTGTATTTATTTCGAACCAAGTATTTTAATTGAGTATGGATCATGTTGCTCAAAACACCTGAAATTGGATCAAAAGTTAGGTTAAGTTTATAGTGAGTGATGAAATTATGCCAGAAGTTTAAGTGTATAATTATTACATAATTTTACAACAATTTTTGGTGGAAATATATTCACAATCTAACCTCCAAATATTCCGTAACATAAAATATGGTACGGTATTACCATTCCGCCTGCTAAAAGTATCGAGGACACCGATATTATTATTTTGTAAGGAAAGTATCCCTTGTTGTCCAAATATTTTACCAAACGCCTCGTCCAAGGAGCTGAAAATTAAATAGACATTTCAAGCAAAATAGTTATTTTATGAGAATAATACAGCAAAAAAGTACCTGCTATATTCCAAGCTGCTATATATATAAACGTGGTCCATGTGATTTTTCTAAGGGGATAAATCCCTTGTTCAATCAAATGAGCAAGGATTATCCCGTAACATTGATATAAGGAGGAAACTAAAAACTAAAATTTAAGAATGAATCTTATCTTCATATTCTCTTAATTTATTTTGCTCAAATTGTAGGTTACCTATCCTTATATTTCAGTGTAGGCAACCAAACATACATTTAAAATATAACAGCAGTTTTTCCAGTATCTCCTTTTATTAAATCTATTTTTTTATATTGAGCAAATGTAGCTTGTTTGTTGTTTTGCACTCATATTCTCATTTTTCATACTATTGAATGGTAAAAAATTGCTTTCTAGATTTTAAGGCGAAAGCCAAACTATGAAACAGTATAATTATCAGTTGTATAAAAAGTAATTTAAATTATATGTTATTCGATATTTAATATGATTTAAATGAGAGTCAGCATAATCTTATCTTTGGCTGTGTAATATTATGTCTTCAAAGGTGAATGCCCTTGACTGATGTAATAATACCAACAATTTTAAATCAAAATATCATTAATTTGATAATATCCAAATTTACATCTTCATTTTGTTTGTACGCAGTTGAATATTTTTCTCGGGGGATTTTCATTAGCCCTGCATAGATTTAATATGTTATTTTATTCATTTTTTGACAGTTTAACTATAAGGAGGGTGTCTTTACACCCTCATTAAGTTAATCTTTGTAGTAATACCCTGTCAAAGACTTTTATATCCACATGTGGATCGTTGATGTTTCTATTGTATTTAAAAATATTAATCATGACTCTCTAGAAAGTATTGAATCTTTTTCATGGTATTTGGTACCAAATTTATATAATAATGAGATATACAGAGAGATATATCTAGTAGAAAATTGTCAAGTGTCAAACATAATTGACAGGCCAAATAAAACATATAATACGTCTTAAATTTTTAGTACTTAAAGGTATTAATAATTATCAAATTGTTTGAATAAAGATTACCCACTTACCTCAATAAGACCGACTCCAATCTTTAGTACAAATTTTTCTTTGTGATTTTTATCATTTTTTCTCTCTTCTACATTGTTAGTAAACGTCGAAGAAACTATTTCAGATAAAGTGATACTTCTATTCATCTCTCCTTCATTTATATTAAGTTTTATTGAAGGTTTTTTCAAATTAATTTTTCAATTGAAATCATTGTTGCAAGGTTTGTTCGAGTGACACATCGTTCAATCCTACAGTTATCTCTTATCTACTTGATTAAACATTATCAGGAAAATAATATGTAGGTATTTACAAGTTATCAGAAGTGGATCTATTTGTGAGTTTGTTTCATGTTATTTGTAGACTGTGGTAGCGCGCTTTCCAATATCTCACAGAGTTCATGCTGGTATCATAAATCAACAAGTAAACAATGTGCCCCTGCTTTTACAAAAATATCCTGTACAAAATAAAGATAATACCAATTGTTTTTAAATTTATTAAAGAATTAGTTGTGACTATATTTTATTCCAACGATCGATTTCTCTCAATTAAGTACCGTTTTATGTACAGGATAAATAGGATAATAAGAAATAACTTCTTGGATTTCGGTATTTTACAGGATTTCACAAAATATATTATGGTGTAATGAATATTGCCTATGTGTCAGATTTCGGATTATAAAAAACAATAAATCCTAAGCTCTCAAAGCCTCAAGGAGTTTAAATATTGATATGATACCTTTTTAAATTTATACGAATATTAAGGACATGCCAAATTAAATTGCACAAAACTTTATCCTCTCTACGCAGACTAGTCTCCATGATCCATGCTTTTTATAGAACTCGAAATTTATCTGACAGTTGTTTACAAAACAAATATAAATTTTAGGTTAGTTTTTAATAAAATGTCAAAATGCGAACTTTTAATAAAATATAAAAAAAATGTAGTCGAATTACAATACCGTGCCAAAGCCCTAGGTTTAAGTGAAAAGGAAGTAAATCTCTTGTTTAAGGAATCATTTTTAAAATTGAAAACCGATCAAAATGGCTCAAATTTGGCCAAAACTACCAAAGCTCAAAAGATTTGTACTACCTTAAGAAATGTATTCGTATTATTTACTGCTTGTTTTATTTTTATTTATATTCTGCTCAACGTTCATCAACCAACAACGAGTATAGTTTTAAGAAATGTTCAAGGTTTAACTTATCCAACACTAAAATTTATAAGGTATCTATCTGTCCCTATTATTAAGTTATTTCCAGCTTTAACAGGTAAGGATACTTCATTAATAGACATTTAATATACCTAACTAATAATAATTTGTGTAGACTTATATGATGAAACATGTCTAGTAGAAAATCCGTACTTTTATGTAGCTGATATGGAATGTTGGCCATGTGAAAACGTTTTCACCGTACTAAATATTACTAAGTTTGAAGACAGCTATTTTAAATCAGGTTATGGCGCCCCATATATTGTAAAGGTAGTTTTTTCCCAGTTAATTTATTGAAGTTCTTAAATATATAATTATTTTTTAGTCATCTCAGAAGACTGTAAATCTTGAAAAGTTAAGATATAATTATAATCTAAACAAAAAAACGTTGGAATCAGAAACTAGAAGACTAAAATCAACCAATTCAAGTGTAACCACTTTAAAAGACTTATTTCAAGATAAAAATTTAATTGCTTCCAATCCAGATATACATATCTCCTGGCGTATCACCAAAATGGCATCTGCTAGGATTATCCGTCAACTATTTCCAAAACCCTTTTTTCTACCAGACAGGTAAACAAAATTTTTTATCCAAACTTAATAACATAATATAATTTGTATTAACAGGTCTGGACAAAGCGTTGAAAGGTTTGTTATGGTAGATGGTGCTCAAGCAGCTCCTTACATATTACCAAACACAGAGTGCAGTTATGTATTTCTAATTCAAGGATCAGGAGAGAGAACTATTGTTTTAAAACCTTCCAGAGAATGTAGCAACAAATGCCGTACTATATCAGTGGTTTTGAAGCCTTCTTACATATGTAAGAGAAAGTATGTAACAAAGTTGATACTTGATTATTATGATTTTTATTTGCAGTGTCGTATAATTGGTGGTACTGGCGACCTATCAGTCTTTC
>CAJUYH010012272.1:0-10201 GCA_910591685.1 Galerucella tenella | reverse complement strand
GTGACGTAGTCGAGAAAGATCCGTTTGGATGATAAGGCGGCGCGGACAAAAAAATTTAATAAAATATCATTGTGTCACCAGATTGTTCTTTTGTAATATGTCTTCAGAAGAGAACAGTCATCGTTTTGAGGAGTCCATTAAGAATATTGGTAAATTAGACATTGCTTTTTACGAAGATAAAAGTGAGGTTATAAATCAACTGGAAAATCTTAGTTTATCTGATAAGAAAGTGACGTGGAGAAGTCTTCACTGGTTGTCTGAAGAGGTCCAAGCCCGTAGACTGCCGCAAACTACTTATCCGTTAAGACGTATTCAACCTACACCATGTTCAACAGAACAGAAGGGGATATAAAAAATGGAATTAATAACGTTTTCGCCATGTCATGTGTAATATTAGTGGCTGTATTTGTTTTAATTTTAAAAATTATTTTAAAAATTGTAAAACGAAAATTCCAATCTTCATGTAATATAAAAGTTGATGAATATACAGAGTGTTTTAATAAAACCCATGTTTTTTCAAAAAAACTTTATTTATAATGGTAATACAGTATTTGAAAACCAGTGGCGGAGGCGTTGTACATTTCTTTCGGTACACGAATATACTCCAGTGGCGTGGCAGGGGTTTGGATCGTGGGCAAAGTTTCCTGTTTCACACGGCGTACCATCAAATTTGAAAACGTCAATAATATGTGGAAAAATACCGAAAATGTGGCATTTCTTTTGCAGAAACTCGGCTTTCTGTTGTCCTCGAACGTAAATGTAGTCTGCGGCATACAATAACTTGCTTTCTAATATTTCATTTACTTTAGAATATTCTACATCTCCTGAAGAGTATCGAATGCCGTGCACATTTCTTTCCAAGTATGATGTGGTCTTTTTGTCCTCGTTGCTCAATGTGGAAAACGGTTGCGGTGGTAAAAATATGTAATGTGAACTTTTGAAGCCAATTTCTATGGTGAGCTCTTTGGCAACGAAAATCCCGTCTACGACAAAGCCTTGAATGTCTACGAATGCTACTCTCATGTTGACGTCTGCTCGAACACTAACTCTGATCAGCAACTAGTTCAAGCTTTTAACAATTCCGGTGAGGGGGAAGTATTCCATCACGCAATCGTGAATTATGATGCAATAGACTTTGGTATTTTCGGGAAAGCCTATGTTTGCTTCAATGTCAAGTTTCACATCGACTGTGGACGCCTTCATGCTTTCCTCCTGTTTCGAACAATCGATAACAAACAATGCCCGTTTCTTGAAAGAAGAATAATCCAGCAGGGGACGCTTCTGTGTGGAGTTTGCGTAGTTGGGATAGAATTCAGTGTAGTTAAAATAGGCTTCATTGTAGTCAGTTTTAGCGAAATCCAATTGCATTCTTTCATTGGGCCAATAGTCACCATTAAGTGACAGTCTTATACTTTGTACGTCGGCATTGTCAAATAAAGTCGGGTCAGCTGTACGTTACGTTGTAAGTTACGTTACGCTGTAAGTTACGTTTGTCGGTTTGAAAGAAAACAATAACAAAACGAGGTCTTTCAACTGAAGTGACAGCCCAAACTTCACGTCTTGCTCCTTTAGTAATTGAGGGTAATTCGTGTAACTCCCACTTCCTGAATGGAATAACTATAGGTTGATCTTTTTGAATGGATTTCATGAGATTTAATTTTATGTCATCATTAGGAAAGATATGTTTAACTTTCAGCTCAACGCTTGTAATGTTAATTTTAGCTGTTGTAGTGGAGAGCGTTCCAGAGACATTCTTTTCAGTAATATATAAGCAATCATTATCATTTCGTGCCCGAACTAGTCGTATTGTTTGACGTCCACATGTAATCATGGAATAATCGTTGAAAATGTTGAAAATATGTTTGAGAGGTATTTGAAGGTTGAAGGACTTGTCGCTAACATTCAGAATAGGATCTTTCGGGTAATTCCAGCCGGCTATAGCCAAATGATTGGAATCTTCTTGGTTATAACAGGTCATGGCACGTACGGCGCTTACTATTCCAGGATCTCGAACTGTTTCCATTTCCCTGGCACTTTCACTGTACGTACATGAATCGAATAGAAAGGCACCAACATTATTTGCTAATTTTTCGTCACCAGCTCCGTGTGTTTCAAGCGAACCTTTAATGCACAACAAAGTTTCGCTCATTGCAAAGAACGAATCAACCTGATTAATGCTAAACTCCACAATGTCACTGCAATTGAATGACTTTATAAAGGGAGCATAGGTTCTGTATTCAGCCTTTCGAATTGAATCGTCAAACATCGGCTTACGGTAGATATCAAACATTGGAGGCATGTTATCGTTTTGACGTAGACGTTTTCCATACATTGTTGTCATTTTTCAATTTAAAACCCAGCGATTGCAGGACCAATTTGTTTGCGAACGTAAGCTGTTTCAGCTTTGGCGACTACTTAGCTAATGAAGTTGAAAGTGGTGCAGATTGCCTTTTATGATTGATTATTAGCCCCATCGCGCTCTAAGCTCCAATACCAACGTACTTAGTTCTCCACGAAAGTTTACAGGCTGACCGTCCTGGTCTAAGGCTATGACAGTGATGTTGGTTATTTCACGTTGTGGTATAACGGGTAAGTAGAGCAAATTATGAGGAATTTCGTCAATAGAATATCCCGGATTAACTTGTACGACGAATTCGTAAATGGTATGAGCAGGTCTGTTTGCATCGAAGGCTCCAGTGGTAATGTTACAATCGAAGCGTATGCTAGATACTTTAATAATTTTGACGGAGAGGTCTGAAGAGTGCAATTTGTTGGCGTCGAGAATTTTCGGTGAAAATCCCAATATTCTTCCAAGACTATCAGCTTCCATGAAGGAAATTTTGTATTTACTGGAAATTTCACATTTCAACGTATTGTGATTGGGTTTTAGTGAAAATACCGGTCTGGTTGAATTGCCCGCACCCAACTTATCACTAATAAACGCTTCAAGATCAGCAATTTCATAACATCCTGTGGGAAAATCAAAACTTTGAAGCTTGCCCTTGGCATCGTAGTAGTAAAACTTACAATTTTCAATGTTTGGTATACTGTGATAAGAATGAAAAGATCTTAGAGCTATTTCGTATTCATTCTTTGGATCGAGCACAATAGGCGTAGGAGGTTGGAAGGTGAACACGTGATTGGTGCTGTTTACTCTCAGCAGCTGCGACATGATGACTAATGAATTTAGGGAGATGTATGAATTTAAATAACACACTAAATGTTTAATTATTTATTTTTTTACAAAGAAAACATTTTGCTTGAGAACTCGGAGGGCCGTCACAATGCGTCGTCCAATCAGGTCGGTTGTAATGGATGAAACAAGGCAGTCGTATTTGTAGTTCAAAATTTGCTCGATATTCATTGGGGAGTTTATGCCACATTTCCAGCAATTCCGAAGGTCTTACACACTCTATTAGATGTTCAATGGGAAAGTGCTTCAGTTCTTTGGCAGTGAAACTACTCAATGTTTTTCCATGGTAGATATGTTGTAGTAATAGTTCCGTCATTGTAGAAATTTCAAACACAAATGACCGCAATTGATTTGATCGTAGTTTTGATATTGGGTATTGTTGTAGAAAATTCGCGCGCTCTTTCCCAAATATTTAACAACTTCTTTCGGTGGCTTCAATTTACCAAATGAATCGAAATACTCTACATTGTTGTTTATCTTTCTGTAAGCTACCCAATGACTTCCGCTATTCTTAGAGGTATCCAAATTAACCACTGCATATTCTTGTTTTCGGGGGCCGGCTTTGGGGAGAGTGTCTCGCATGAAAACTCCTCGAAAATGTGGTATTTTAAGTAATTTTGCGTAATGTGTTATGTCAAAGTCGGATAGTGCGTGATTGGGTAGCTTTATTAGTTTTTTTTCAAATACAATCCAAAACCGCCTTTTGGGTACTTTTTCAGATACAGGCCAGATCCTACACGTTCCATAGCCTTATTATGACGTACATCTTCTTCCAATTTCTTTTGCGCATGCTTTGCGTCAATAACAGTTTTAGCAATCCCAGCAGCACCAAGTGCCGAAAGACCGGATAGTTTCACGTATGAACTTCATTGTAATGACGTATACGAAGAAGTGATAAAGGGTGATATTCACATGTTTGATACGAGTGATTATGCAGAGGGTAATTACTTTAACATTCCGTTAGCAAACAAAAAGGTGTTAGGTTTGATGAAAGATGAATGTAATGGTTCTATTATGACACATTTCATAGGGCTACGTTCAAAAATGTATGCTTTTAAAGTTAGGGGTGGGGAAATAGTGAAAAAATCTAAGGGGGTAAAGAAAAATGTTGTAAGAAATAAAATTACTTTCGAAGATTACTTGAACTGTTTAAAAAACTGGGAGTCTAAGTACATTTTCCAAAACACAATTCAGTCCTATGCACATAACGTTTTCAGCATTGAACAAAAGAAAGTGGGCCTTTCTCCTGAAGATGATAAGCGGGCACTAATTCCAGAGTCATTTGATACGCTTCCCTGGGGGCATTACAAACTAAGTAACACTGAGTAATTTAATTTTTTGTTGAGTATATGTATATAAAAATGTACTCTGATTGTTTTAGATATGGATACATTAAGTGAAAACTGTATAAAAATAATTTGCGAAAATATAGAATGTCTAGCAGATTTTTTCGAATCATCAAAATTACCATGGACTCTTACCAAACAAATCGCAAAAAAATTTGCAGAATACAAATGGAGATTTTTAAATAAGACTGCTCAAAATGACCAGTCACGGTTTTGTAGAAATCTCAATTATGTTCATTGTTCACGAGACATTATGTACAAAAACCGAAATGCTGTACTTGCTAGATCTGACTGGGGCTACATATTTGAAGACGAGTCTGAATATTGCATATGGGTTAACTATTATATGATTGATAGATATAACATATATGTTTGTAAAGAATGTTTTGATAGCATTAAAAGATGCCATAGAAGCTTGAGGAAACATTTGATTGTAATCAATGATCATTACCATGATGTTTGTGAGTCAGAAGATATAATTCGTGACTTGTACCACAATAAAGATTGGTGGTGTCAAAGTTGTTATAGAACAGTACTTTTTGAAACAAATGATAAAGATTCTTGTATTGCGAAACTTCATAATTCTCCTAGAACTCACAGATTTAGGGGAACATATGATAGTGATAGCGATATTGATCATTTTGACGGATTCTAGTATTATTAATTCATTCTTTTGTTTTTCTTTCATTTTTATAATTTAATCTTTTGTCGGTTCAATCAAATTTTTTGATTTAGACTTTTAAGATGTGTAAGTTTTATAGTTATTGTTTATCATAAATATATTGATCTTTTGCCGGTTCAATCAAATTTTGTGATTTAGACTTTTAAGATGTGTAAGTTTTATAGTTATTGTTTATCATAAATATATATATATATATATATATTATAAAATTCATTTTTTATTTCTTTCTCCTACATTCATGTGAAGACTCAAAGTGCTATTTGAGAATTTTATTATATACTGAGTGTAACAAAATTATCACGCTGTCAAAAGAACCAAATGTTGATCCTGTACGAAACACTTGCCACGTCAAATGTCACGTCAAATGTCCATTCTCACGTCAAATGTCACGTTGTCACGTCAAATGTCACGTTGTCACGTCAAATGTCACGTTGTCACGTCAAATGTCACGTTGTCACGTCAAATGTTGCGTTGTCACGTCAAATGTCACATTCTAACGTCAAATGTCACGTTGTCACGTCAAATGGAACTTCATATTGATCTCAATGGAAAATTGATTTGAACTTAAAACTTATTCACACACAACCAGTTAAAGAAAACACCAATAATATACAACTATTTATTTAAATCATTGATAACTTTAAGTTTATAAAAGTATACATATTCTCTGAGAGCGTTGTTTAACATATCGTTTGGGGTTATGGAACAAAATGCATATAAAATTTGTAAAGGACTTTCAGAGGTGATAGTTTTACAGAAATCCAAAACATTATAATAATATTGACAAAAATTTAAATTTTCCAACATAGCTATACGTTGTATAATTAAATTATTCAATTTTAAAATTTGGGATACTTCTTCTTCATCCATGTAATACTCGACGTCATGTTTCCTCACAAAAATAAGCTTACAGTCATCGTAATTTAATGGGGTAATGGTGCAGTAGTCTCCACATGGAATCGAATCAGGTTTGAACTCATCTACGGTCATCTGTTGCATCATTATTGAAATAAAGGTATGCCATTCGTGAATGCCAAAGGAAATTTTACCGAACTTGAGCTGCTGAGATAGAATTACAGCAGGCGTGAATGATCTAGCAGGACTTATTCCACATTTTACTTCATAACCAGAAATTGAATATTGTGTTGAAAGCAGGTACACATTTTCAGACTTTGCAGCAAACTCATAGTTTTTCAAAATTGTATCCAGCTCTGCAGTATAGTTATTATCACTACTACTACTGTCGTAACCACTACTGACACCTTGCATGTTGCTAACTGAGTTTGAGATCTGAAACGACTCCAATTTATAGCGTGTGTGGCCTTTTACGTCATAAGACATCAACTCCATTAATCCAGCTGTTATGTTTTTTGTCTAAGCCTAACCATTTCACGAACAGTTTCTTGCCTTTACATATAAGAACTTTTTCCACCAAGTAAACGTCCCGATTCGATGTTTTCTGTAGTTCTTCGTCATAGAAGCAGCCGCTGATTGGTGTCCCTTGCATGTCTTCAAGTAAATACGTAGCAGGATTGGTAATTTTAACTTTGGTGATTTTGAATAGTTCTGTAGTCCAATTGGGTGTATATCCTTTTTCAAAGACATGTTTTGCCTTGGATATGCGCACAATGTCACCAACTTTAAATTTTCGTGGACCGGCTATCTTTAAATGACTATAGGTGTTATTCAAAATAGATTTTTCGTTGGATTTGTTGACTTGAGAAGGCCTATATTTTGTTGTGTAATGTCTTGTATTGTTATAGTTTTGAGTAATTTTAGGTAGAATATCAATCCATTTGTAGGTGCCTTTTAAACTGAAATACTTGTAGAGTTTCGATTTTAGCGTTCTTATAACACGCTCTGCCATAGAAGTTTTCATTGTGCTAAATACGCTATAATGATTTATGTTATGTTTTCCCATTAAATTTTTAAATTTGCTGTTGTAAAATTCCTTTCCCTGATCAGATTGCAGATTTTTTGGTATTCGTCTAGTGTGAGCGAGAATGTCCGAGAATGCCCGAGTAATCTCCTCTCCGGTCTTCGTCTTTAGTGGGCGTGTCCACACAAACTTTGAAAAACAATCAATAACGACTAGTATCATTTTATGATTCCTATTTTGTGGAGCAAAATTCCTCATCTCCGCAAGATCCATTTGCCAAAGATCGTCAAGGCCCTTGATGATAGTGCGTCTCCGAGGGAATTTTTTCCGTATCGGTTTGTGGAGTTCGTTTACAAGCTGAATTTTTTCTTTAGAATACATATTATGACGTACTACCAGCTAGCTTCAGCTCCAGACTGTTAATGCAGTTAACGGTATTCGTATTCATAACCTTAATATTGTTTACAATGCCCGAAACGTTAGTTTTCATATCAGAAACGGATCTGATATTTTCTGTAATTTCTTTTCGTAACTCACGTATGCTTTCAACCCACATGTTAATAGAAGCAGTGAATTCTTTTCGAATAAATATTTTGGCTGTGGTAATTGAATCATCAACGTATTTCTTCGTAGCCATATCCCTAGCTGCTACAGGGGGATTTCGCGAAATAAATGTATCAATTTCGTTAGTTTTATTTTGTAAGTTAGTAATGTTCGCCTGTAATATGGGGATTTTCGTCTTATGAAGCTCATTTCTTATTTCGTTCAATCCTACAGCTAAATCCTTTATATCATGGCCTTGTTGCTGCAGCACCACACCATGCGTTTGAATTAATGGCGAGTTGATAGCACGTAGGTCATTCAACTGCACATCAACATATTTTTTTGTTGCAGCATCACTATTTGTTGTCGGTTCCTTAACATTACAAATTTTCACATTTTCAATATCAATATTACCGTCCGGTGTATGAGGAAATGTAATTTTCGCTGGTGAACGCGCATAGGGCGTTTGATGTCTATGTCCGAATTTATCGACTGGCATAATTGAAATGAACAAGTTTCAACTTGTTTTATTCTATTATATTAGCCTCCTTGAGTTCATTGATAATTGCTACTATTTCGTTGTCGTGTGACGTATTACCTGCTTCTTTTGAAGCAATCAACAACTTCAAACGATCCACCAATTCATTCGCATCGTCCCAATAAATATACTCCATAGGTTTATCATTATATCTTAAACGATCGATACCTTTTCCTTTTGCTGAAGGAATCGATTTTAGACGAGTCAATGCCTGAGACGATTTATTCGTCGTCGTTAGAGATTTTGTTTTGAATAAAGGTTTTATGATGTAGTGATATTTTTCAGTACTTGACCCCTTAAGACGATCTAACGTGTCTAAATGAACTTCAGTTGTTGTCAAAAGATTTTTATAGTTCTGTAAATCTTGATCATTGTAACTGGGGTCTCGGTAAAATAGAAGTTGATACAAGCCTGGTGTTCCAATTACATATCTTCCTTGTTTGTTTTTCTCAGGTAGTATGTTTATATTACCGGTTTTTCCATCAAACGCAATTCGACGTTTACCTAATGACCAACCGATTTCATCGTTGTATATCGGACCATAATTTTTATCGATTTTATCATCTTTTTGGAAGTAATCTTCAATGAACCGATGACTGATGGCAGGATATTGGTCCAAATAGTCTGCGACAGCTTCCTGGGAAATTTCGGGGCGCATCTCTTCTGGAGATTCAGAACGTGTAATATTTCCGAATTCATCGGTTTCGGCCACCGGTTCCGTTTCGAGAAAAGGTGTAAACACATCATCTGGTTCTTCTTCTTCCTTCTTTATTTCCTCTTTTGGATTCAAATTTGTAATCGTTTTTTGTAATGTCTTTGAGGATTGCACAATTTCTTCAAGTGGTTTAGATATCGGCTTGAATAGTTTATTAATAGACTCATCTTGCTCTGATTTACCTAATTTCAACGCCAAGTATTTTTTGCGAATCGATCTGGCAAGTTCGGACACTTTTTTCTTGCGCAATGCAGTAGCAACCTTATCGTCAGACATATTGGTATGGACTAAAGACGCAGCTTACAATTTTATATATTTATCGAATCCTTTGCGATACCTACCACCATTAAGGGTAAAATCCTTCATAATTACCAAAGTACCATAGCGGTCACACCAACACTTTGAACACACATTTTTGAATGTGTCAAACGTCATGTCTGGAGATACGTGTTCGTCAAATATATGTTTCAAGTTCACCTCATCCTGCTTGAATAACACAATAACATTACAATTATCGCGTATAAGCTGTTTCGGTATTTTTGAGTATGTTTGACAAAGATAAGCGGCATCAATATCTTTATGTCTACACATGGAGTAGTATTCACGAATTTTCTGCTGACCGTCACAGGCTACGTCATCGAATAAAAAGATGGAATTTGGTCGAGCTTTCTCTGGACTAATTATTTCTTCATTGTCTTTAAATGGGAAATACCCAACACCCTTGACTTGCGCTATAACTTCTTGTAGCAATTGATACTTTGGTTGAAATAACGATTTTGAATAGACATAAACATTTTTGAATTTCGCACCATTTGGATTGAATAGGAGCGCCAGCACGACATTCGTCTTACCACACCCACTGGGACCACATATAATGGCACGGAAAGAATTTGGCAACAATTTACCATGTTTGCCAACAGTTGGTGTTGAGGTGAAATCCAAATTTTCAATGGGTATAGTCTGCTCTTGTTGAATTATTTTCATTGTGTGTGTCGTTTTTCGTAGTACTACTCTTTAAATATATGTGTCACCACTTACGCGTATCATTCTTAATGTTGGTGTTTGAAGGAGAAGGTCTCTTAAATTCTCTCATCAATAAACTACCTATTGAACTTCACTTACCTAGCTATCAGTACTGTGGACGTAAGTAAACCACCCCCACCCTTTATGCGAAAAATTAATTGTTTTTCTGTTAGCTGGTACAAAATTGGAAAAACGTCTTGATCGTGGAGATCCGGGCATCAACCCCTTGGACGCAGCTTGTAAACAACACGATATTTCTTACTGGAAGAATAAGTCTCTCGA
>CAJUYH010012271.1:0-10202 GCA_910591685.1 Galerucella tenella | reverse complement strand
CAAGAAATAAAAAGCTTAAAAAGTTATCATTGCATTTTATTATAAATTTTTATATATCTAAAGTAATCCATAAATAAAACAAGATATATAACAGTCCTGACAAGGCTGGTAGTGCATCATCGGGTGGTTCGTTTGTAAAAACATTAGCGAAAGACAAAGCAAGAATTTCAGCTGTTTCGTAATCAGAGCAGATGCTTCCATCTTCTTTTTGTAAAGATGGGGTGGCAACTTTTGAGGAAAGCGATGTGCGAATGTATTTATAAAACTTTTTGCTGCTACCACTGTTGATAATGTTTTTTTCATAGCTTTGTCTAGAGGCAGATAGTTGCTGTTTCAGTCGGTTAGAGAATCTTCTATGTGTTAGGAAGTCAGAGAGGTTGGAAGATTGTTTATATTTCCTCCACAAGTTCCGCTTGTGTTTCAGCATCTGTAGAAGCTCCCAGTTAATCCATGGTTTTAGTTTGTTACGGTATGCTCTTCGTTCGGTAGTATTCTCCTCGAGACATTGAGTTGTGATAGAATGAAATTTGTTCCATATTGATGTACAATTGCTTAAGTCACATGATACTTCATCCCACTCGATTTGAGACAGGTAATGATTGACTTTGGCATAATCTGTTGACTTAAATATCGAATATTTAAGTTCTTTTCCGGAAAGGGGTATGTTGATTTGAATTTTTGCAGTTAAGACAGCATGATCGGATTTTCCTACCGGATCATTTGTAAATACGAGGTCAAGAGTCGATGGAACGTTATTGATTCGAAAGCGGGTGGGTTCGTGTATTAGTTGCGTTAAATTGCTGTTAAGGTGGTTGGGACACGTATGAAGATTGAACAAAGAAAAAATTACAAAAATGGCTTTTTACAGAACTCTTATTGCCAAAAGTGGCCTCGTGAAACGCCTGGAAATTATTCTCAAAATTGTAGGTCCACCGCTATAGGGCGTATTTGACAGTTACAATTTTAAAATGCAATTTTTTTTCAAAATTTACTCTATTAAGGAGCATATTAAATATCATAATCACATTCCTCGGTAAATTCTGCATATTTTTAATGTGACAGTTTCAAGTCTATCTCTTCAAATAAGGGATGAGGGAGAGTGGGAGTAGGTCTTTAAAAAGTAGACTAAAATTGGTAATAAAACACTGCAAACAGCAAGGCGATATCTCTTTACTATCCTGAGATATCGTAAGAAACACGATACACATACTCACGGTATGCTGATTTCTACTCCAAATTGCACGCGCAGTTACGTCACGCGGGAACCAGAAATTTACACCTACCTCTCACCAGTCTTTCGATTCATTGTATTTTCATGCAATACAAGGTGTTGTTAGCTTTAATTTCAATTTTACTTGAGTTGATTCGTTTATTTGGAATTTTATTACCCACTAATTTACTGTTATTTAATACTGTTTTATAATATAAGGCTATTTTTGTTTTGTAACGATTAAGGGAAATTGATAGGAAAATCAGTTTTCAAAACTGCCTGAAAAAACTGGACAAGAATATGTCAAAATAAACAAATTTCAATAAATGATTCTAAATATAAGTCTTTTCTACTCCTATACTATAAATTATTAATTAAATGCCAATTTTCAGTTTCATAATGATACTCATTATAACACTGGTTTTCATTATGAAACTGAAAAATTGACCAATAGATATCTAGATTTTTAAATAACCAAGTAGACAGACCCAATATTTTCTGTAGAATGTCGAGAAAAGACCAAAATAAATGTCGAGCACCAGACCAAAAATACTTAATGACCAAGGTAAATCCATATTAAAACTTATTAACTTCAGTTTACAATAATTTATTACTAATTTTGTATAACAGTAACATACCTATATACGTTTTATATTAGTTTAATTTGGTCCCGTAGGGTGGTTACTGACCCGGTTTGTGCATTTTTTTTTAATATTTTTTTTCACGAATCAAATTTCTTTTTCGTAGAAAAAATAGTGTATGCAAGTTTCATGTAATGGTTATTAATACACTCGCATTAACCATACAAAATTCGCCTTTGGCTCGTTTCGTATCCCAGTGACACCTTTGTTAAGGAGTTTTGTATAATAAATAAAATATAACGGTAGAAATATGAAATATAAAATATTTATAATTATAATGGTGTGTTTTAATTTTGCCCACAAATAAATATTTCTGTTTCAGATCTTTATAAAATGTAAAAAATATATATTACCTACATATTTCTACACGTTTTGTACATTGTTAACTCCCAGCATCATTGTACTTACCAAAAAAAGATAACTAAGTTACTGATAATAAAGTAATATTTAATATTATATACATGTCGCATTTAAATAATCATTCATAAAGTGGAATTATGCATGAAAATTGAACAGAAACAGAGTATTTCCCATATATTTAGCATTGTACATCACCGATTGAGATTCCCACACGACGTCACACGCTATCGGCTACATGCGCAAGAACATACCGTGAGTAAGTTTATCGTGGTAAGAAACAGGTAAATGGCGGGTTTTGTTCATCCAACGTCTAGAAGGCTGGTTCACGTTGACAGAAATTATTAAATTTAGCCTGAATGGAAAAATCTTACATTTGTCTGCAGTAATTTAAACTGTCATCATACAAATGTTATGGTTGCCACTGTATATATATATATATATATATATATATATATATATGCATATATGCTCTACACTCCTTGTAGACCCAGGGCAGTTATTTTTTTCCATTCCTCTCTATTCTTAGCTTTCTGTTTCCAAATTCGTATTTTCAGTTTATTTATATCAGGCATCACACTTTCAAACCATCTTTTTCTAGGCCGCCCTCTTCTTCTTTTGCCAATAAGAGTCCTGTAAAAAGCCATTTTTGTCATTTTGGAACTTTAGTTCTTTACGCCAGGTTATGTTTGAGCGACCAGGGGTCGCGACGCAAAAGATCTGACCGTTACGCGTTACGTTACGCTACGTTATGTTACATTGCTTCGTTATGTGCTTTGCTTTTGTGTGCTTGTGCCGCCTTAGTCTCTCTCTCGTTTACGAAGCAGCGATTCATAATAATAAATATGCTCCTGCCCGGATTTGAACCCGGGCCGCCCGCGTGCAATGAGAGCATTCTAACCACTGAACCACCGATGCTATATTGAAATTCTATGCAAAGCTGGTATTCGCAGTGCTAGTGATCTACTTGAATTTGTTCGGATAAATTTTTACTATTATTTCCATAATTTTTTTTTGCGCGATTAAGGGGTCTATCACATTTACTTTTCGAAATACAGGGTGTTGAAATTTTGAAAACTTTAATGTTTTAATTCGATAACTTTAAAATGGATGGATAAATTGATTTGACATTTGGCAGGTAGTTTTTAAATGTAAAAGGGCATATTTTGAAAGAAATAGTAGTTTATGCAACTAGTGTGGATATGATGGCCATATTGCACGAGGACGAAGATGGAGCACGACGCCGTAGGCGGAGTGCTCAATCGTTCAAGTGCGATATGGACAATCCACACGAGTCGAGCAGCATATTTTTCTACGACCCACTTAGGAAAAAATCTAGAAAATAAAAATTTCTATAAACTGTAATATAACTTCAAATTAAAAATTTAACAATTCAATTTTATGTTTCCACTAATTTTGTGGTAAACGAATGTCCAATTTGTATAATGCTACGGTTTCCTTTTTTAAATATACGATGCTGTTATAAGTAGATGTTGCCAGTTGGACTCCCTCATGGAGGGTACCGTACCATTATCTATAATAATGAATATTCTGCTAAATATTTCAAACGTCTACCTGTTGTCGTTATTAATATCAAGCAGAATGATTATTTAAAAATGAAATTAACAATAAAAAAAAATTCCTCGCGGGGAATCGAACCCGGGTCTACCGCGTGAGAGTCTGGTGTGCTTACTACTCAACCACCAAAGAATATGCAAATTGTTTATCTATAACGTCAGATGTATTACATAAATTTTGCTTAAAAGGAACTAAAGTTCCTACCGTGTGTCCCGCGACACGTTCTACCTTTTTTTTTGTTCAATCTTTATACGTATCCCAACCACCTTAACCTGTATGTTTTTATTCTTGAAGTTATCTTTGCTTCTCCATGTAACATGGCTATTTCTTCATTCGCTCTCCTTCTCCATCCTTCAGGTGTTTTCACTCCACCGAAGATTGCTTTCAGAATTTTACGCTCCCAGCGCTCCAGAATCCATTTCGTATGTCACAGTGGGTTTTATAATGGTACATATTATATATTCTTATCTTCATCTTTCTTGAACATTATTTTGATTTCACCAGTGATTGGAGCATTCCAAATTATCTGTTGCCTTTCGTGATTCTTCACTGTATTTCTTGTTCTTCGTGGGCATTGCTAGATATTAGTACTCCCAAATAAATAAATTCATGTACCCTTTGGAAACTGTAGTCCATTTCCCTTGTCGTTTTCACTATCAGATTCTCTCCGATTTTTTTTTTCACTTGTCAAAATCTGACATTTTGGTTTTAACCAATAGCAATACATTATTCTAGCCAATCATTCGGTATTATACTGATAATTCTGCTTCCTCATCGATAAAACCTTGCTTACATCGAAGCGTCAAAATTTTACTTTATAATTTGTCATTATTGACAACTAAAAGTGCTTTGAAGTTTATTGAAAAATGAACACAAACCGATTGAGTTTCATCACCCAAGAGAATATTAAACATTCAGGTAATACAAAATTTTAAATTTATGAAAAAAATTATCTTCCCAAATACAACTCGCTCTTCAAATTTTATCACATAATTTTTTATTTTCATCACTCAAACTTGTTTATTTGAGGCAAAAACATTCAAACAAACAGTATTTAGATAAAATCCCTCGTCCTAACGGACTCGTGATTTTATCAATCGGTTTGTTTTCATATTCTTGCCAAATAAACAAGTTTTCGTGAAAAAGAAAAATTTATCGATAAAATTTGAAGCACTCGTGGTATTACCTTTGATACCTCCAGTATCTCCAAGGACCATATATTTTGTTTTTTCTTGATTAATTTGCGGTCCTAAAATGTTTGCTTGTTCTGCGAGATTCTTAATAATTTTAGTGAGCTCTTTCTTTGATTTTGCCAATACTGTCAAGTCATCTGCATACGCAATGCACCGATGTTCGTTATTATAGATTGTACCATCTGTTTTTACTTTAGATCTTCTGATAATGGCTCCGAGTGATAAGTTGAATAAAACAGTTGATAGCGGATCCCCTTGTCTTACACCATTTCCGACCCTGAAAAACCGTTGATTTGTACACATTCCAAGTTATTTTGTTGCCTGTGTTCAAAAACGCCCTTCATGTTATCAATCAGATTGCTTCATATTCACAAAATTTCGATTGTTAAACAAAAGCGTTTCTCGAGACCACTTTTGTTATAAAAATTTTTTTTCCCGAACCTGCGCTATTGGGAAAAGTAGAATTCGATAGATGGCGCTCTGAAATGTCAATGTCATCTTAGCAACGAGTAAAACAAATCAGCTGCCGTATAAGCCCTTTGATATTTAAGTGGTTTGTTTTGCTGTTTTAGTTATTTTCAGTGTGTGTTTTGTAAGACTTTTGCTTTTTCTTTGATTGTGCTTTAGTATTTTGTGTTGTTAAACTAAATTTTGACTCCTAATATTTTTATTTTTGGAGTAATAAGTATAGTTGATATTTGTTAAAAGTACAACAAGCGTTCAATTAACTGTTCAGTTTTAGGTCTGATTTCGTGTTTTTATTTCATTATTGATGTAATTATATCTACAAAAGTTGCAGGGGAGGTAGGTTTGTATTGAGTAATATTTTAAATCTTCAATACCGACTTATTTTCTCTTTGATCTGCAATGAAAACAAAAAATAGAATAACATAATCTCTTCCATAATATCTCTGATTATATAAGAATATTACCTCAGAAATGATGAGTTGAGTTAAATAGAAAAACTCAGTTTTAAACTTGTCACTGACACAAAATTGAACAAATAAAGTACGAATTTACGGTAATTACGTTGACTTGCATATAATACAAAAACAATGCAAAACGAATTATTTTACTCGTTGCGACAGTTACAATTTTTTTCGCCAGAGGTCTCATTGAATTCTACTCCGCCCAATAATCCACTCCTGAGTCATATTTCATTTACATTCCCCGTTAAACCCGGTTAGAGTATCTCGGTGAAAGTGGTGGGAGGAAACTACGTCATAATGACGTCAACATTAAGAATTTCTGAAATCCTATTTCTTTCACTTCACGTTTACACACTGTAATGTAAATATAACCTAACATTTATTTTTAATCCGAGAAAAAAAAGATTTGTTGTTTGTAATCCTCATTATGAAAATTAAATATGAAAAAATTAAGTTGTGTGCAACCATGATCTTGATAGATGATCTGACCCCTGTTATGCTAAAAAATACTTCACTCTCCTAATCTTTACCATTTCGTAATATTTTTACTTTTTCCCGTGTATTTCGTACTTCAACATCCACTCCATTAATTTCTAATTTGAATGTTTCCATATTATTTCTCTATCTATATTATTTTGTAAACAAATCTTCAAGTTCAGCCATAGAACACTTACTTTTCCTATGACATAAAATACTTCACTATTTTATGCTCTACGAGTTCAACTTTAACCACCTTTACCTGTTATGGAGCTGGTAAACCCGAAGGCAGGTAGGGGAAGTGTACCCAAACGGAAATGACGTCACGGTTAAACTCATAGCGTTTTCCATTGGCATGCACTTAGTTGGCACCAAGTTCGAGCGTACTCTACACCAGTGTACCGATATTTTGCACCGAGTGCAGGGTCAATGGAACACAGAAAAGTTGTCAGTTGTCATTCGTCAAATCAAGTTGGTTGTTTTGTGGTGGTTTTTGTTGTTTTGATTAAAAGCAGGTGTTTTATTATTTAACATTAAAAATAATGAGAAAATGTTTATTAAAAGTACATTGAGTGATTATTCATTTCCTAAAACAACTTAATACTTCCAATCACTGGTTCAGTATTTGTAAAATACTCTACTTTTTACAATAATATCCAGTGAAAAATAAATAATCTATGTACTGCTTTTCTTTCGAATTCGCAGCGTTCATCATTCGCCGCCATTTTGCATTCTTGCACTATACTCGAAACTACCTCATGAGCAGGTGCCAGAAAAACTGCACTCAGTGCACATTCGCTTGCACTAGTTTTCCAATGGAATATGAAATACTGGTGCAGTGCAGCCAATGGAACACAAATTTTGCACTCAGTTCAGTTTCAGTGCACCCTAGTTTTGTCAATGGAAAACGCTATCAATGAAATGGGATTATCAGCTTTAACCATGACGGGTAATGTGAATGAAATATACCTCTGAGATATGGCCGACGGCCGTTCTTAGTTGGCCACCCGGTACATATATTTTTTTTAAATTTCTTACAGAATATATCAAGAAACCAAATTCTTTTGGTGGGATTATTACATGTCAAGTTTGTGGAAAAATGTTCACGAAACAAGTAGAATTTTTCTGTCACTCTTTAACCAGTCACCGTTTTAAAGGGAGTGTAACGAGTTATTTTTTTTTGACACTGATTTAAGTTTTTTTTCTCCGTTTCATATTTTTATTCTGCCACTTGATTTTAAATAACTCGTTACTTACTTTCCGATTCCCTTTTGTGACCGATTTATTATAATTTTTTATTATTATTATTACCGTTATATTAGTTTTAGTATTTTTTTTGTATTAGTCCGGAGGTACGCAAATTTTTATTGAATCATAAAATTTAATCATTTCCGAAGTTGAAATTTTTCAATTAAAAAAGACGTCTGGTATATATACCGTTTAATTTAATTTATTTAATTCCGAAAGACGTCTGGTATATGACAAATTTTTTTAAAGTTTTTGATAAAAATTTGACTAATGAGAATATAAAAAGGAGAGAAGTGTGGTATTGGGGCTCTCTGCTAGTGCTCTCAGCCTTCAGCTCTCTGTTAGTAGTTCTCTACTGATTCCGTTACCAGCCTAATAGTTTACCGTGTTAGTCCGAGATTTTGTTTACCGATCCGGTTCCCGGAGTTTTATATTAAAAAGACAATAATTCTTTTTGAAAGTGGTGAAAAGATAGTTCGATACCGAAGCCAATTCAAGAAGGTAAAATATTTTAATAATCACCGTATATTCGTAAATTTCCGTACTTCCGTAAAACTAGAAATAGTTTGATATATTTTTCTTTATTTTCTGACTGGTTGATTTTTTTTTATTCCACTTTGTTCAATTTTTTCTACATAACCGGCACTATCGAATTAGTGTGTTTTGTCTTGGGGAAAATTGTTTTTCATGATAGTACTTAGTCATTTATTTTTATTGTTTTTTTTATACTTTCTGGATTTTGATTCAACTCTGTGGAGTCGAAATCGGTTTAGTTTTTTTCATTTATTTTTTATAACAACCACTTTGAATAAAAATTAATTTGTTCTAGAAAAGTTGTTTTTTTTATTGCTAAACAAGTAATTGGTATTTATTGAATATTCGCCGGCTCTCGATTGAGGGTACGATTTTATGTCTTTTCAATTACAGGGAATTTATATTTAATTACAGGACATTTATATTTAATTGATACTGTTTAGTATTGTGATATTTTAGTTTTATTTCTACTCTGGTGTGTCGATAATAAGTTATTTTTTTTACTCTTGAATTTTATTTCCGAGTTAGTAGTTTTCAATAGCTTCTGTTTAATAACTCCGTTAAATCCGAAGGGTTTCTTGAACTTGGAAGAGGCTTAGCCACAACTTGTTCAGTTACCCGGCAGAATTGAACGTTCGTTTCGTAGTCAAATTTTTTTTTTAATTGGTAACTTCCGCGTCTCCGTTGAATCCGAAGGGTGAATTGAACTTGGAAGAGGCTTAGCCACAACTTGTTCAATTACCTGGCAGATTTAAACGTTCGTTTCGTGGTCCAATATTTCATTAGTGATTTCCCGTGTCTCCGTTGAATCCGAAGGGTTGTGATGCCTTTTGGCCGAAATATTATTTATTAATTATTTAAATTATATTATTATGATTAAAGACATAAATTCCCTTGAAGCTAACGTCGAGATAGCATGAATCGTTTACATATATAAAAACAGAAAGGTCGCACGTAGGATGTCAAGTTCAGAGTCCGAAGTCAAAAGTAAACAGAAGTGTATATGTTTACGTAACGGTGAACTTGACTCGTAGTATAAATATATCAAACGAAAGTACTTTAATATTCATTCTTATTTAGTCATTCATTATTATTAATTAAGTCAATTCATTCTTATTCAGTCTGATTGATTTAAAGTATTCTAAATGTAGTTTATTTATCGTAACCCTTTTTAATTAAGATCCTAATTAGTACTAGTTATAAGTGAGTTAATGTAACATAGTAAAGGGAGGTAATAAAGAGAACTTGTCCCGGTGATTCCAGTAGTTGTTTTATTCCTGTGAGATGACACACCAAGTGACCGGCAACACCACCTAGTCAGAGGCCCTTCCACATTCCTAATGCACCAAGTATCCATAGTAGGATACACACATTACATGGCGATCCTGCAAACAATTGGAATTCTGTGAAAATGGGTGGTAAGTCAACAAAGCAAGAGGTCCAGGAAAATGGTGTGGTCAACAGCAATTTCATAGTCCAGGAAGAGAAAATGGAAGCAGATCTGGAGGTGAAGACTCTTATGTATATCATTGTGGTCGTTTTAGTGTTACAATTCGCATGGTCCATATATAAGAACTATAGAAGACAACTGAAGAGAAACATAAGAAGAAACCTGCAGCAAAGCACACTGAACCTTTAGGATGGTGAGAATTTTTTTTTGTAAACTTTAAGGATATATTCTGTTTTGTCGTTGTTGCGTTAGTATTTGATATATATATTTTTTTTTTAAATTTTCCTTTTGTTGAGAATGAATCATTTAATTTTAAATGTCCTCGAGTGATGGAAATGCAGTAACGTGGGAAGAATTTGAGATTAGATTGAATTTAATTTTAGAAGATATACGTAGGAATAGTAAGCGAGTATTAAAAAAGGAGGTTCCTAAAAGTTCAGAAAGTCACATAGATATAATAAATAAGTTGTGTGATTCATTTAATAATTTCTCTAAGTTAATAAATAAAAATTGGTATAAATTAAACGAGGATCAGCAGAATACATGCATTTTATATTTTGACAAAATCAGAGATAAGGTAGAGAA
>CAJUYH010012270.1:0-10203 GCA_910591685.1 Galerucella tenella | reverse complement strand
GCATATAGAAACTAAATCCTTCAAATTAAATCTTTTAGGGCCAGTTGTATGAAGCATAGTTAACCTAACCACAGCTATTAGAGTGTTGTACGAAACGTAGTCAAGAATTATTTTGGTTAACTCATGAGTTAACTATGCAATTCACTGAACCACCAAAAATGGTGGTTTAACTAAAGTTCATGGAATAAACGTCAAATTCTGATGTGACATATCTTATAATTGACTGTCATATACTATAATTTCGCAACTTTTTATTGTTTACAATGGAAAACGTGGATTATTTTGAAGAGTTAACGGACGATGAGGATTTTCTAGAAATGATAAGAGAAGTAGAAGAAGGTTTATTTACTTATTTGTATACGACTTTTATTCCTTATTGAGATTTTATGCTGGGTTTTAGGTTTAAGGAGAAACACTCGCATATTTCGAGCAAGAAAAAATCATTTTGAAAAATGGACGGAAAATGAGTTTTTTGATAGATTCTGAATATCAAAAGGCACTGCAATTTAATTTTTTTATAAGAACCACAGCCTATGCCTTGAGCATAACATTTTTCGTCAGCATACTTTTCCTTTACTCTTTTTTAATATTTCTATATTTATTAAACAGTACGTCACTTGTTCGTTGTGTAGTTGCACTGATAGAATTAAATTCTTCACTCAACTGAAGCCACACATTTTTCTCATGCCGAGAACTTTCTGCATCCATTTTCTTACACTCTATAACGTTTTTATACTAAGCAACTAGAGAAATCAACGTCGATTCTTCAAATGCACTAAAATTTGGAGTACGCTTGTTTTCTTTATCTGCCATCTTTCCACTTCAAAGAGAACACACAAAATGATATTTAACGCCAAACACGCTTTTGATCATTGACTGTCATTGATTAACGATTCCACAGTATACAAAAACTGTGACGATTTTTCAAGTTAGTACCAACAATATTGATAAAAATGCTCGAATGTTACTAGAGATTCGGATAACCAACATAAAAATATCAACTTGACTGTGGTTCAACTGATCACCACACGAAGACCTTTCGTACAACGATTGATTGATTAGACTATGGTCAACATGTGAACCTGGTTCAGTTGATCAATCGGTTAACTACGTTACATACAACTGAGCCTTAGAAGCCCTAGAGATAAATAAAAACAAATATTCAGATAATCTTCTTAACGACCAACTTGATATTAACAATTCTCCATTATTAAACCTTTTTACCTAGAAAGATTCCTGTAGGATGGTTGTGTTTCCAGGTAAACTTGTTAAATACTTTAGTTAATCCCATATTTAGACAAATTCATTTCATTTCCTTGTAAATAGATTATAATTTTATTGTTAAATATCCGTAAAATTTAGTATTAAGGCACTGTATAAATTGAAAGTTTCTCATTACCACCATTCGTTTGAAAAAGCTACTGTGTTAGCGAAACGCGTCACTTTAAGTTTAATATAATGTAGATTTAACAAAATAAAATTGTTTGATTTAATAACTTTATTGTGGTTTGATTTCCAAAAAATAAGAGAAAAAATAGTAGAGTATATTTTCAATGAATGGGAAAATATGTTTTTCTGATTGTTTTTAACCACTAGGAATGAGATATAATACAGAAACGTTTATTTCTTGAATAGGTTTTTTAAAGACTCTGTCGAATGTGGGGATTACTCATGTGAGAAAGTGAAGTAAGGAAAATGAACAATACTTGTTTTTTATTGCTTTGTTTATACCATTCAATGAAAGAAGCCCAACAAAAACTCAATAAAATGTATGAATAAGCTAAAATATGAATAAGAAATAGAATCGCAACAAAAATATATTAATACAATTTTGGTCATGAGCTTGAATAGAAGAGGAAAAATTAACTAGTCTCGTTTAAATAAATCGCGACAATGGATATTTTTATCCAGTTATTCATGAGCCCTGTATACAATAACACAATTAACTCGACCCTGCTACTAATTTCAATTTAGAGTTGGGTATGTTCACATAGAATTTTCAATATAAAATTCAGTAAGTGTCTATTAAAAAATACATATTGAGAAGTGGAAATTTTAGATATACGGTATCACTCACAAGTGGCATTGAACATCAACGTAGAAACCGAAAAAATAATAATAGGTTGTTCTATTCGAAATAACATTGCTGTTAACTTTCAATATAACAAGAAATAGCATGTCTGTGAAAATATGTTCTAATATTTTTTCATAGCTTGTGATCATTAATCACCAATTTTCAGTTCGCGAGGAAGCTCTTAGTAAAGTATTCTCAACAAATGAGAAGGTTAAAAACGGATTGGGAAGATTTGTTGCACTTGAAAAACAGTCAGAGGGGCCAAAACGGTGTGTGTACGGGGCCGGCGTGCTTTATGTCTTTTGTTAAGTGAGTTGAGAGGGTTATGGGAAAACCTTGCAAAGTTTTGTGACTGTGTAACATACTGGACCCCTTAAAGAATTTGCAATCTTCAAATATTAAAATAGGAATAACTGTTTATAGAAAACAACGAGTTTACTTTCGCGTAATTCCTATCAATGATTGCAATGGTCGACTATTTTCTGATCGTTTTGTGATTGCGGTTTAAACATGGTAAACATTCAATTCAATTTGTTGCATTTAACATTCAACCACTAGTACCCGGGAGTGGACAAATTTTGCAAAATTTTGGAAGTCTATGAAGTCCTTATAGCGAGAGAACAAACTAATATCTTTGATAAATCTTCTCTCTAGATTATAAAAGTAAAAGGAATGCCATAATTTGATATGTTCTTCGTGAGATTTGAGAGGAGGTCTACTTGGAAGTGTCCATTTTCAAGAATCTTCGTGGTTTTTATGAAGTTATTTCTAACAAACTGTTCTTCATGAGAGTATTCTAACTGTTAAGGGAGAGATTTTTAGAAGGAATCAAAATTTCTCCATTAAATTGCAGAAGGGTCCACAATTTTTTCCCTAGTCATGAGAAACATTCGAAATTGGTAGAAGTTAATTCTAAAATTACCTTTTCCTTATGGCCAGAGATGTATTGTGTTGCGTGGTCGTGGATTTTGGATTAACTGATTCACTAGTTTAACTCACATAACTTTATTTCACTTAAAATTAAAATGAACAAATAGTAAATAGTTAATAAATGGTTAATAGTGGACTGTAATACAAATTGTTACGTGATCCTCTTTCGAGGTTACAAATTTGAATCGTCGTCTCTCTGCTGGCGGCGGTGAATTTTCGGGGCTCTCGCGGAGAATACGTTGTTGTCACGCGCTCACTAAATTCGAGGAAGTCCATAAAGTCTGAACATATTGAGTAGCAATTAGACCAGCTATTAAATAGTCCGGCTGAGGATTAGTAGATCCAGAATATTATACAGCTATCTGGTTTTATTTTATACTTCCATTTGATAAGGTATGATAAACATGTGCCCCAACAACAAATCTGTTGAAGAAGGCGTGCCAAAATCAGGATCTGCTGATTGAACATGGGGGGTAAATAAAGTTAATTCTGGTCGATGGAGTATTGAGGTAGTAGCTGTGTAATAGTTTCAAGAATGGGCTTGTTATCAATGAAATATTCTCTCGGTTTTTCTTAAGTTATTTTGTAGAACTGAATCATCAAAATAATAAATAAAAAATAATAATAAAATTTTCAGCTCTTGAACTTTCCCCACTACTAAGATATTAGAGGTTGAAAATGGAGTTCCCTTAAAAAGCGACAGAACCGACTGTGACGTCACATTGCATATTGTGCTCTGTACACCGCTGCGTTTCACTTAAGAAAGTTGGTTACAGCTGCAATATCTTTAAATTTCAAAAATGTTAGTGATTTTTGCTATTAAAGATGTACTCAGTAGATACTGGATTTATTGTAGCAGATTCTGCAAATTCACCTGAAGTCGATATCTTTATGTTGAGGGACTACATTAATAGAAACAAAGAATTCACAGTTGGTTTCTGAATCGAAATTTCAAAACAATCATATCTGCGTCTGGAGGGAGTAGGAAGTCTTTTCTTAACTTGCACAAATGGGTAAAGGTGACTGGCTAATAACGGTATAGTTTTTTGTATAAATCTATTATACATAATCTGGAAACTGCCACACCAAAATCGCCTCCTAATATCCTATAAGGTAGAGTCAATTTGATCCCTTTTAATGTTAAAAAGATATCAAGCTTGTCCAGCTCACATTTTTTTAGTTAACAAGCTCACAACAAATAATGAATTACTCGGAACTCCCAAATTAAGCTTTGGATTTTTTTTCTATCAAATAAAATATTCCATTTCGTCTGACCTATTAGTGTCTAGATAAAATGAGATATTCGGATCTGACATACTTAATTCTGACCAGCTAAATGATGTAGAAGAAGGACCGCTAGTGGATATTGAAAACTCTTCGTCCATAGGTTTTCCGTCTTTTTCTAATCACGATTTCTTTGGAATGATCTCATTGCTAGTGCATTTTCTTTTTTTAGCCATTTTCCATATATAAAACCCCTCGCCCCCGCATTGAATCGCTTTGGAACGTACATAAGCCTCAATGCAAGCCTGAACCCCTATTTCCCGAGATATAGGTTCCATTCGTGCGATATGCATTTGATTTTCTTTCTCTACTTTATCATCATTAGAGGCTCTATTTTCTGAGCTTAACTTATAAAAACTGTGACCGTGGCTTTGAACTATGCATTGTTACTCTATTTTTTAGACAGTCAAACAATTTCAGTACTACTCAAGGTTTTAATTTAACTGTTCCCCTGCTCACTGTTATAATGTATATATATTTTTCTGGTGCATTCTTGGATGTGTTATGACGGTCGGGAATCAAATATTATCCATTCACCACTTTTTACTCACTTCCTTCACAATAAAATAATGAAACAGTAGGTACAGTCAACAGTCCAGCGTTTTTTTTTTCTTATACAAAACGATACAATATACACAATACACAGCTCTCGACTCGTGGCGGAGTATTATATACTCTGACAGTTATGACAGATTGGCTTATACAGTAGCTCTGTTCAAATTACTGCTGGTTATTTTTTATTGATAAATTGATATTATTTGATTTTGATACAGTCATATATCTATTAATAGATATATGGTTACAGTTGATTGCATTGCATATCATTACCAATGATCCCATTATTCTTAAAAATAAGGGTAGGTACCTACCTATGCTGTAATACCTATAATACTTTGAAATTTATTAATCATTATTCAACATGAGTTCCTAACATTGTGTTATGGTATTAATATTATTAATATTCAACTCATCCATGGTTTAATCAATGTCCATGGTTAATTAATGTCTATTTTCAAAATGAAAAATATAACCCCAAATTCATATACACAACACAATGACATTTGATTTACCTCCGGCCGGTATAGCCTCTGAACGGTTACTCCGAGTAACCAACAAACTTACTTCTCTAATCACGTGATCATACTCTTCTCTACTCACTGGAGTAAGTTTATGAACGTAGCCTAGGTATAGCATATGCAGTGTGACGTCACAGGTAACCACGCCCCGTTTTCGTTCAATCCAATTCCTTTAATTAATTTGAGGTTTTAAACGTTCGCGGAAAAATCTAAAATTTTGGGAATATGTTTAAAATGAGTTCTAGTTTCTATTATCAACTAGAAAAAATTTTCTTGAACAAGCCCATTGAGCAATTGACGTGAATATTAAATGATTATCAAGCATTGGAGTGCATGTTTACAGAAGCATCCTATTTGAGTAAGTTACAATACCTTAACATGATATGCATGCATTTTGATTTCCAGGAGTGAGTCCAAGTTTTTTCACCAGTGATTCAGTTAAAAGAATCCAGCAATGCCTTCACATGCAAGGGTTTGCCAGTGTAGACTGTAATTTTGGCTGTTGCTGATAAAATTACTTAAGCTGGAGCATAATGTAGCAAAGGATGTGTGTGACTGTGACTTATTTTCCAGTGACAACTGATTACCTGAATTGCTGAAATCATTATGACTTTGTATAGTAGGAGGTGCATTTTGCATTTTTATTTTGTACTACTCTGTTATGGTTGAAAGTATTCAACTTAAGGTTTCGATTAGTTCCATAAAACTTTTTTTGTTATTTTGAATGATCTGGTTACAAAATATGCTATATGTTATTTATGTGAACTACAATCAAATACACGATTCTTGTCGCTGAAACAGTTCACACATAAGTTTTGATTTTCTATGGATGCCATCCTTTCCCAATGATTCAAATTTTGGAAATGAAAGCAAGTATAAAGGGTATGATTCTTGAAATTGCGAAAAATACATTTTCCATAAGCATCTAGAGACCATAGACATTTTAGATTTTTGCTGTCTAGACTGAAAAGGAATGCCTGATGTTGTTATTTCTAGTATAACTCCTAAGCTATACATCTATTTTAAATAAACTTCAAAAAATCGTAAAGAGTAGGTAGTGCTTTATTGCCTGTTGAGGTTTCTCAAAGCTTCCACATGCTGTTCAACTAAAGTTATGAATTCATGACTGACTGACTAGTTATTCTAATCATTTGTGAGATATCTAAAAATTTCCTAATGTGTGCAAATAGATTTTTCTTCATTCACGGCCGAAAGTATACTTGCTACTTCTGTTGGGAGGCAGAAAGACCGACATTTATGCTTTCCTACCAAAGCATAAATGTCGGACTTTGTGCCTCCCAACAGAAGCAGGGTACGTACGTACTTTCGGCAGTGAATAAAAAAAAATAGTTTACACCACACGGGTAGGAAGTTGAAGAGCCCTGAACTGCGCGCCATGATGCCCGAAGCTTCGCCACAAACTTTCTGCCCTTGTAGTGTGATATACTATTGAATATTATTATTATATCTTTGTTTAAGAATGTTGAGAGTTACTTCAAAATTTTTCCCAATTAATTGTAGGTTATCTATAAGTTGCAATAGTTCTTCTGAAAAATAACTTTCAACTGCATTGTAAATTATCAGGGCATGAAATATTTGATGAAATGAATTGTATCGTGTAATGTCTCCAAAGAATTTTGGTACATTAATGAGAGGCAATTTTGTTTCAGAAGTAGAATGAGAGATTTGTATAACAATTCGTTGTGGGCTTGGTAATGTTGTTCAAGTGCTTCAACTTGGCCAAAATAGTGTAGTATTTCGATTCTGTAGCTTCTCTGTATGTTCTCATGTACAAGAGGAAGATTGTGAACGGTTCGATGCTATTTGACATGGAGGAGCGCTTCTCCGAGGGGTATATGGGGTGAGCCCTGGTTATTCCGTACTTTAAAATGGGAAAGCATCGACTTGTTTCCCTACCTTTTTCATTGGAAACATTCGATACCCTAACCTTATTCCTTTGAACCTCAAGGCATTACCTGAGAAGAACTTGAGGTAGGGCATCGCCATATCATACCAGGTACTCCGCGATCCTGCTATGTCCTCGCTCGTTTGACTTCAGGCAACTTGGTCAAATCGTTAGTGTCGTCCATTCTTGTTTTTTTTTGTGGTACCTGATCGTTTGATGGGCCGGCGACTTCCATAGGAGCTTCGCTTTCAAACATTGTTAAAGTTTATATTTTTGCATATTATTATATGACTGTCTAGCAGTGATAGAGTCTGTTTTCACTTCATCTGGCTGGTCATGATGATCGGTGGAAGTTGCGGGTTGTGGTACGACATAGTCTGCGTCTTGCAAATAAAGGGGACCGTTCCACCAATTCCAAGATGTCTTGAGGATTCAATCCTTTAGTGAGGCAATCTGCCGGGTTTTCGGATGATTTCACATAGTTTCAGGTAGCTGTCTTGGTGAGTTGTTCAATTTCTGTCAGTAAGGGACTGAGGAAATTGCCTATAATCCAACCATCTCAACTGCTATGAATCTCTACATTTAAATGAGAATAATTTTGATTTAAGCACACACAAGTTATGATATCAGTATGAGTTATGGGATTAACACTATTATACGTGATCAAGTTATCAACAAGATGTATAGTGGCTTTGGGAGGTATGCTGGGGCATATATTTCTTACATCGAACGATATGAGTTTAGAATTATGAGGTAGTATTATATCTTGAATATTACCAATTAATTCCGTTAAGTTTTTAATTGAAAATAAATCAACAAAATTTGAAAATGATATCAATGATTGTTTTTTGACGTTTCTTAAAACCAATGAAATGCTTCTTTATTTGTCACAAGGGTAAGTTTCAACCAATTATGTCATTATTATAGTGGGAATAAATCTCTTGTGATTATTCTCGGGAATAATCACTGTGGCTTTTATTTGCCTGGCAAGTGTCAGATAGTTGTCAAAATAATTACCTAATTGTGTCAACGCGATATATAAAATGGGTGAAAATTATCGGCTTAGTACTTTTTCTGATGCAAAAATAACAAAAACTACTTCGAAAAATACTCTATAATATAATCAGTGTATATGGAGACAATTTAAGACCTTTACCAAAGAAAGAAATTTTATTCTGGATCAATCTACTACAACAGCTACTCTGGCATCGATATTGAAAGATTGGGCCTATAACATGAAAAGGGAAGAATTAAATTTTTCAATAAATTAATGATAGTTTTATTGATCTTTTTATTGTGAAAATTTGTAAATCAAAAAATAATCTGGTCAAATATTAATTAATATTAATTAATTAATATTATTAGAAAATAATTTGACAAATTTGGAAATAGCCACTCGAGCCCTGCGGGCTCTCGTGACTATTGCCTGGCAGCAAGTTTCCAAAAAATCTGTCAAATCATTTTCAATTTATTCTCACTCTCATGTTATATTATTACTGAGAATTTTCGGAATTTTGAAGAAACGGTTCTGTGAAAAAAGAAACAACCGATCTAATTGGGTAACCCTCGTTATGGGGTTCAATTAATGAATAAAGTTGAGGGTGTTGTATATTGGGTTGACGCGTTATCTACTGCTAATTTTATTTCCCTCTCAAATTTATTAGTTGGGTTTTCATTATACCTTCTCTCGTTTTATAACGACACTGTGCTAGCCAAAAGCGTCACAAATTTAAATTGAATATTAGTTCGAATAAAATGAAGTTTTAAACCGATTAAATTGTATTGCATAGGTCAGTATGGATATTCATTGAGTGAAGGCCATATCTATTCAATATTTTAAAATCCAATCATTCAATATCATGAAAGCAGGAACATTGACTTACCTTCTACAACCAAGAGAAATCCTTTGGGATTTTTAAGTAGTATGGAAAGAGCTGAGCGTGTCATATCGGCTAGTGAAGGATCCCCCTGGGGACTTGGATCTCTATCTGCCTCGAAGTCCATATGGGAAAAGGAGAAAAGTCCTGTGCAGAATAACGGAAATATGAGTTTTCAGAAAGTTCAATCGTTGAAGTTATAGTTCGGAGAGGCACTTTTTCAATTGATTGATAATATTATATGTGATGGATTAAATTGATAAATCTTTCCCAGATTCTCTGAAATTTGTATCCCAGTTCGAAAACAAATAATATTCTGAACCAGATTATTTACATATTCTATATATTATAAAAAAAGTATCATATACCTATCAATATATAGATATAAAAACTATGGTAACATTGCTCATTATTGTGAGCAAACGGTTCCGCCATGTCTTTATTGTATTTTAAAAGCATTTTTCTATGCCAATACGAAGCTTTATGGAATTAAAAGCTAGATAGCTGTTTGTATTGCTTTGTGAAAGTTTTTTATAAAGTTGAAGGAAAAGAAGTTTATTGTGAGTTTATGTTTTGAGTAATAGATTGTTTTATAGGTCATAATTTATAATTTTTCCGTAATAAAAAATGAACACCTTTAAAGTTATTGAGACCTTAGAAAATGGAGAAAAATTTTTGTGTGTTGTTCCTGAGGCATATGGGATGAGAACAACAGCAACAACAAATTTTCCACCAGGACGTAGTGGTTAGCCTGTTAAGAACAAGTCCCACGACAAGGCCAATAAAGAGACGTGGTCCAAGAACAAGGAAGGTGATCTTCTCTGTGTCTATAGTTATTTCGTAGTAACTTTTAGCACCTGCTCGACCAAATTTTCCTAGTTTTATAATCTTTCATTCATTTTTATTCCAATCTTTTTCTTCATGTTCTATAATGATTTCTGAAATATCACGAAACTTTTCAACTGAATTGAGATTTACAATCACATTAAGGCTAGCAATACTGTGGTTTTTTTTTTGGAATTAATTTCCATTTAAAATCCAAATTAATTCCACTAC